>VONZ01000308.1:0-172500 GCA_012976165.1 Labeo catla
GCAGCCCTCCACCAGTCGGGGCTTTATGGCAGAGTGGCCCGACGGAAGCCTCTCCTCAGTGCAAGACACATGAAAGCCCGCATGGAGTTTGCTAAAAAACACCTGAAGGACTCCAAGATGGTGAGAAATAAGATTCTCTGGTCTGATGAGACCAAGATAGAACGTTTTGGCCTTAATTCTAAGCGGTATGTGTGGAGAAAACCAGGCACTACTCATCACCTGTCCAATGTAGTCCCAACAGTGAAGCATGGTGGTGGCAGCATCATGCTGTGGGGGTGTTTTTCAGCTGCAGGGACAGGACGACTGGTTCCAATCAAGGGAAAGATGAATGCGGCCAAGTACAGGGATATCCTGGACGAAAACCTTCTCCAGAGTGCTCAGGACCTCAGACTGGGCCGAAGGTTTACCTTCCAACAAGACAATGACCCTAAGCACACAGCTAAAATAACGAAGGAGTGGCTTCACAACAACTCCGTGACTGTTCTTGAATGGCCCAGCCAGAGCCCTGACTTAAACCCAATTGGGCATCTCTGGAGAGACCTAAAAATGGCTGTCCACCAATGTTTACCATCCAACCTGACAGAACTGGAGAGGATCTGCAAGGAGGAATGGCAGAGGATCCCCAAATCCAGGTGTGAAAAACTTGTTGCATCTTTCCCAAAAAGACTCATGGCTGTATTAGATCAAAAGGGTGCTTCTACTAAATACTGAGCAAAGGGGCTGAATACTTAGGACCATGTGATATTTCAGTTTTTCTTTTTTAATAAATCTGCAAAAATGTCAACAATTCTGTGTTTTTCTGTCAATATGGGGTGCTGTGTGTACATTAATGAGGAAAAAATGAACTTAAATGATTTTAGCAAATGGCTGCAATATAACAAAGAGTGAAAAATTTAAGGGGGTCTGAATACTTTCCGTACCCACTGTATGTTCATTATTACATCCAGCAACACAACACCTCAATCGCTCAATTGGAGATATTCTTGTCTAACTTACATCCCTGCTCCGGCATCAAAACAATGGAGGTCGGACTGTTACAGCTGATCTGAGGTAATACGCTCATGTCAATCAACTATTGTGGGAGCGACCTCTGTCTGTGTGATGCCACAACGACAGGCATCTGAGAATGGCTCGATTTGAAAAAGGGGACATTATTTTTTACGGATTAATTAAAAACCACTGCATGGATTTTTATCATTATAGGATAGATTTGTACATACACTGCCAACACACATTAATGTTCAAACAACATGTAAAAGTGAACTTTGCAACCGATGACCCCTTTAATTAAATATTTAGTGTCACAATTTCTATATATTAAATTTGACATTGCCACTGATTTAAATCTGAATCTTAAAACTTAAAGTAAATCATGAGATTCCTTACAATCATTTTATTCTGTCAATCATAATTTTCTGCAAGAAATATAAAACAGGTAACACTTTATTTTGATAGTCCACTTTAGACATTCTACTAACAGTAAGTAACTTTGCAACTGCATCTAAGCTAGTCATTAGAGTATTAGTAGACTGTCTGCTTAATATCTTCTAACACTCTCCTAAACTTTGCAAGTATATGTCAACTTATTCTACTAACCCTAAACCTAACCTAACAGTCTGCTCTGAGAGTTAGTAGACATGTAGCTGCAAATTATTGATAATTAGTTAACATATAGTTGCAAAGTTACTTATAGTTAGTAGAATGTCTAAAGTGGACTATCAAAATAAGTGTAACCAAAAAAACAAATATGGCTTTTGTTTTAAAGATACTGTTTTAATCATTTGCTTTGGCTCAATTTTGGATCACAAGATCCATCTTTTCACACTGAGGACAACTGAGGGACTCACAGGCAACTATTACAGAAGATTCAAATGCTTGATGCTCCAGAAGGAGAAACGATGCATTAAGAGCCAGGGGTGTAAACCACAGATTTTTTTCTTAGTTAGCCTAAATATCTCTTTTTTCCATTTAGTTCTGTCCTTCATAAGCTACAGAATATACTTACATGTTTCCCAGAAGACAAAAAAAAAAAAAAAGTTAAATTTACCCTGATCTTCAAATTCAAAAAGTGTTCACTCCTGCCTCTTAATGCATTGTGTTTCCTTCTGAAGCTTCAGTGAGTGTTTGAACATTCTGTAATAGTTGCATGAGTCCCTCAGTTGAAAAGATTGATCTCAAAAACATACAGTTGTTGTTGGAAAGGGTTCAAATACGTAAAAATCCTGAATAACCAAAGAATTTGTGGGACCCCTCTTAGAATATGTGTGATCCCTCTTATTTTGGTCAAATAATTAACATTTTGCAGATTCTGCAAGGTGTACGTAAAACTTTGAGCTCAACTGTATATATATATATATATATATATGAGATAGATAGAACATTTGAAATGATGTGATTCGTCTAAGAGTTTGGCTGGTTTGTTATAAAACTCTTCATTGAACATCCTTTGAAACTGGCTATGGAGAAAAAGAATGAGAAAAAAAAACTGCAAGGAAGGCCGCTGAAAAGCAGGTGATCATTGTATCGCTGTATTGCCGCTGAAGAGTTGGGTCCCAGAAGTGAGATGAGAGTGTCAGTATCGACCTCCTCACAGCTCTGGCCCCATGTGAAGAGTGACCTCATACTGAACAGTCCTTGGTTGCATTCCAGTATGAGACACAATTCAGACAGTCCAGAGACACATGCAGACTCATAATACCAGAGTGGCTCTTTGAGGTCTTTTGTTAGAAGTTATGAAGTATATTTGTGGCTGTGAAAGAGGTCGCTGACAGGAAAAGTGCTTGCAATCTTTTCTATTGATTAGTTTGGACTACATTACAAAATGGTTTTTCAAAGAAACCATGCCGCTTCTAAATTTAGATATACGCAACGTTATTATATAGAACATCAATTGTAATTCACAAATAAAAGCAACACTTAGTTGAATGAAGTACCGATCTCCATGGAAACTAATGTGGAAGAGAGTTGGCGAAAGCTCTCCCTGGTGCAGTTTGGACTCATAGCAACAGGCAGGCCTTAAACGACTCATTTACAGTAGGGCACATTCACAGTAATGTCGTTTTAAAGAGGAACCGCTGCGCAGCGCTAGAAGCTAATGAGGCGTCATCTGTACACATTTACTCAGAACCCTCCTCCTCAAAATACCCAGGAGCTTTTTTCCCCATAGTTCCTGCTTGCTGCAAATTAAATTGAGCTTCATTTGGCTGCACCAAATTTTACTTTCTTTTAGACAAGCCCAATATTTTTAAGTATTAGTTTATCCAAAAATTAAAATTCATTTACTCACCTTCTAGTTGTTACAAACCTGTATGGCTTACTTTCTGCAATGCAACACAAAATAATACACACAAATATTTGTCATTCTTTTCCTGAAAAGTCAGTCATACAAGACAGTAACATCCTGTTCATATTCTTGTAGTACGTGTCATCTGTGGTAAAATTTAATTATATTTGGGGTATTTTGGAGGAAGACAGAAAGAATTGTGACTCACTGTAATAACCTCTTCAACTGCGACACTGGAAGATGATTTATGTGAATCATCTTAGTCATCAGAAAATGTCTTGAACATTCTGGAACACTGCTTTTTTCCCCATTTACTGAGGAAGTCAAAAGAGTCTCCAACAAGTAGTTTCATCATGGTGGCTGAAGATTAATGGTAAACCATCTCCAAGTCCAGATGCTCCTGAAAATAAATGTACAAGATACTCAAGTGGTACAGACCACAAATATTATAAAAGCACTAATGTACCTTTCAAGACCAGGCTACAAAAAAAAAAAAAAAAAAACTCAACAACAACAAAGCGTCCATAGGTTACATTATGGTAACCCTCGGTTCCCTGATGGAGAGGAGCGAGGCGTTCAGTAATGGTAGTGTCACGGTGACACTGGAGTGCGTCTGAGGAGAGCCCAAACACCTCTGACAGTTTGAAAGGCCAATGAAAATTGGGTGTGCAGATTTGCACAGCTGGCCACGCCCCGGACATCCGGGTATAATAGGGCAGCGTGTGCATCTGCTCACTCGGTCTGATTCTGAGGAGCCGAGCGTCTCAGCTCACTCAGAGGCGGACCAGAGATGTGGCATGGGAGACACAACGTCTCCGTTCCCTCCATCAGGGAACGAGGGTTACCATACGTAACCGAGACGTTCCTTATCTGTCGTACACTCGAGTTGTGTCGAGTAGTGTACGACACTAGGGGTCCCCGTAAAAACACGCCACATGTCTGACCGCGTCACGAGAGACAAGTGCAGAAGTAACAGGGCAACGTGTTAACGTAAGTGCAGCTCACCTCCTCTGTGACCATCCAGCGTCCAAGGACTGACCTGTACAGCGGGGTCCTGCAGCCGGGCCTCCCTCAAGGGCGGCTGAGTGTCTTGAGATCGTTGAGAAAAATGCCTGCTCCCAAAGGAAAGACATTACGGAGTTCACGACCTGCCCGACAGGGGGGGTTAGAGTGACATAGTTAGACATGGGACCTGAGGTGGGTCTCACACCCGGGAAGACAGCCAGACTCAGATCCTAGAGAACCTGTTCTCAGGGGAAAACACCGCACCACAAGAGTTATAGGTGGAAATACACATATGGGGCCACATAAGGAGCCACTACATATGGGGCACAATCCAATCAAAATAAGGTTATTCATACCTTGTGAAGGGATTCCATAGCGAGTTTCTCTGCTAAACTCTGCCATGTGCAGAAGTGCCAAAGATGGAGATGGTGTCCAGGGTTCGCATCAGGAAACCTACTGAAACTCAGAAGCGTAATCACCATTAGGGGAAGCGCTTTATGCAAGCTCTACACCAACCAGTGTGCTGAGTCAAGAGTTAGTAACCAAGACTCTAGCTGACACTGGTTCTGGTTCAAATTATAAAATCTGGCAAATGTGTTAGGTGTAGCCCAACCTGCAGCTCTACAGATGTCTGTTAATGAGGCCCCATTTGCCAGGGCTGCTGAGGCAGCGATGCCCCTGGTTGAGTGGGCTCTTACCTCCAGAGGGCAGGGTAGGCCTCTGGCCAGGTAGGCCATACGGATCGCGTTTACCAGCCAATGGGAGATCCTCTGTTTGGAGACAGCTTTCCCCTTCTGCTGTCCTCCGTAACAAACAAAGAGCTGCTCCTAACGTCTGAAGGGCTGCGTTCGTTCCATGTAGATGCGCAGGGCATGGACTGGGCATAACAAGGTCAGGTTGGGGTCATCTTCCTGGGAAGAGAGAGCTTGCAAGGTCACTACCTGATCTCTGAAAGGAGTGGTGGGGACCTTGGGCACATATCCAGGCCGGGGTCTCAAGACAACGTGAGAATCCGCTGGTCCGAATTCCAGGCACGAACTGTTCACGGAGAGGGCTAGGAGGTCTCCCACTCTTTGATGGAAGTGAGCGCAGTCAAAAGAGCCGTCTTTAAGGAGAGAGCATCGAGTTCGACTGACTGAAGGGGCTCAAATGGATCTTGTTGTAGACCTTGGAGAACCACAGCAAGATCCCAAGAGGGGATGAGATGCGACCGAGGAGGGTTCAGCCTCCGGGCTCCTCTAAGAAACCTGATTATCAAATCGTGTTTCCCCACCGATCTGCCCCCCACCAAGTCATGATTAGCTGATATAGCTGCGACATGAACCTTGAGTGTTGAGGCAGACAGGTGCCTGTCCAGGCCTTCTTGAAGGAAGGATAACACTGATTTGATGCCACAACTCCGTGGGTCCTTCCCGTGGGAAGAACACCAGTTCACAAAGATGCGCCATCTTAGGTCATACAGCCGTCTGGTAGAGGGGGCTCTTGCCTGTAGAAGTGTGTTTACCACTGAAGGTGAAAGGTCTCTGAAGTCCTCCTGGTCGCGTCCAGGGACCATAGGTGGAGGTTCCAAAGATCAGAGCGCGGGTGCCAAATTGTGCCCTTCCCCTGAGAAAGGAGGTCCTTCCTCAGAGGAATGCGCCAGGGAGGGGCTGATGCCAGGAGCACCAGGTCCGAGAACCAGGTTCTGTTGGGCCAGAAGGGGGCCACCAAGAGAATCTGTTCCTTGTCCTCCCTGACTTTGCACAAGGTTTGTGCAATGAGGCTCACTAGGGGAAACGCATACTTGAGCCGGCCCCTCGGCCAACTGTGTGCCAGTGCGTCTAAACCAGTGGTTCTCAATCCTGGTCCTGGGGGCCCCCTGCTCTGCACATTTTGCATGTCTCCCTTATTTCACACACCTGATTGAGATCATCAACTCATTAGGAGAGAGATCCATGAACTGAACTAATGAGCTGATGATCTCAATCAGGTGTGTTAAATAAGGGAGACATGCAAAATGTGCAGAGCAGGGGTCCCCCAGGACCAGGATTGAGAACCACTGGTCTAAACCAAGGGGGGCCTCGGTTAGACCGTACCACAGCTGGCAGTGAGTGGATTCCGGTGAGGCAAAGAGGTCTACCTGTGCCTGGCCGAATCGATCCCAAATCAGTTGGACCGACTGGGGGTGGAGTCTCCACTCGCCTCCGAGCGAAACCTGCCGTGACAGGGAATCGGCCATACGATTGGCTTCGCCCGGAATGTGAGTGGCTCGTAGAGACTTGAGTCTGTGTTGACTCCAGAGCAGCAGGTGGCGGGCTAGTTGTGACATGCGAAAGGAGCGTACACCGCCCTGGTGGTTGATGTAGGCCACAGCCGCAGTGTTGTCGGACCTGACCAACACGTGCTTGCCCTGAATCATAGGTCGGAACCTCCTCAGGGCCAGGAGCACTGCCAACAACTCCAGACAATTTATGTGCCAAAACAGTCGGGGGCCTGTCCAGACCCCGGAAGCTGCCTGCCCGTTGCAGGTGGCACCCCAGCCTGCCTTGGAAGCATCTGTGGTGACAACGATGCGTCTGGACACCTGTTCCAGGGGAACTCCTGACCGTAGGAACATAATGTCTGTCCAAGGGCTGAGTGTCTGGCGACACGATGGTGTGATGTTCACTCGAAATGTGCCTCGATGCCACGCCCACCTGGGGACTCGAGTATGAAGCCAGTGCTGCAGCGGTCTCATGTGCATCAAACCCAACGGCGTGACCGCGGCTGAGGATGCCATGTGCCCTAGGAGCCTCTGAACCTGTTTTAGGGGGACCGCTGACCCGCATCTGAGTGTTGCCACACACCTCAGAACTGACTGTGCACGCTCTGGGGAGAGACGCGCAGACATACTAACCGAGTCCAGCTCTACGCCGAGAAAAGAGATCCTCTGTGCCGGGGAGAGTTTGCTCTTTTCCCAGTTGACCCGAGGTCCCAACTGGGCCAATGGTTGAGAACCATGTCCCTGTGTACGCAACCCATATCCCACGAGTGAGCTAGGAATAGCCAGTCGTCAAGATAATTGAGAATGCGGATGCCCACTTCCCTGAGGGGGGCAAGGGCAGCCCCCGCTACCTTCGTAAAGGCGCAGGGGGAACCTTGTACTGATGAGCCTGATCTCGAAGACAGAGTCTTGGAGGATCAAGACATGATAGTACGTGTCGCTCAGGTCCAATGCCATCAACCAATCTTAAGCCCTAACACACAAGGAATGTGCATTCAAGGGCTAATGTTTGAACGGGAGCTTGAGAAAGGGCCCGATTCAAAAACCTCTGTTTTAAGATTGGTATGAGTCAACCACCCATCTTGGTACAATGAAGTAGGGGTCGGCAAACCCTTTCCTTCATTTTGGCTGAGGGGATAGGATCTATCGCACCCTTCCCAGGGGGGCTGCGATCTCCGCTTAAGGGACCATAGCATTCTTGCCCTGAGTCGATTTATAAGAGAATGCCGTAGACCTTAGCGGATGTCTTGCAACCTGAGTTGCATACCCAAGTCAGGTAGTTCTGAGAAGCTTCAGGTCTCAGGGAACTATACCCGACGTACCTGGAATGGGAATGTCGTGGCTGAATAAGGCAGAGAACGCCGTGTTTGGAGATGAAGCCCCAAGAGCGCGGTGTGTCTTTGCCATTATGCAGAGTTTGTGCCGAATCCATCTCTCATCCCCGGGTCGAGAGTGGATCTGGACGGGTCAGCTAGCCCGCCTGCTCTGGATTGCTTGTCAGAAGAAAAACTAGAAGCCTAACGAGGGTTCTAGCAAGCCTACCGACAAGCTTGTGTTGCCACCTTCCCACAAGATCTCTGACCGCTGGGCGGTCAGGCCGGAGGCCCGGCTGTCGCGGGGCCTCAGGAGTTCTATAGGGGACCGTCCGTGGCGACGAACAGACAGGAGTAGTCGGGGGTAGAGGGCCGGAGCCCTGACCCGCGGCTCTGTCTGCTCCTACCGTGAAGGACTTTCGCTGCAAATTCTATCACGGTGTTGCCAGAAGGACCAACCTGGGAAATGGGGGGTAAGAAGCGGACTTCAAATTTCCCGCATTTCTGACAGGTGCAGCCACAGGTGGCGTTCCTGGACCAACAAGTAGACATCGCCCTTCCTAGAGCGTGTGCCACGACTCACAGCTCTAGGTTGGAACCACCCTCGTACTGAGCTCGCAACGCCACGGCCTGAACACCCAGAGGATGGCCGTGGTATGTAAGGCGGACGCAGCCTGTCCAGAAGCCATGTAAGCCTTGCCCGGAAGAACTTACAGGCCCTGAACGGGAGTTCTGGAAGGAATCTCACAAGCGGTGGCGATTAGCAGGGAGTACACTGCAATCGCCCCCTCCGCCTGGGGGAACCTCTGAAACCCCCTCGCTGGACCCCCATCGAGAGTGGTGAAGGAGGAGAAGTTGGTTTATCACGTTCTGACCATTTTTTTAAATGGGCTTTCCGCGATTTCACCAACTTCTCGTGCACTACCGGGAAACAGACACTGGAAACGAGCGTACAGGTCGTTACCCAGATGTCTATTAACCAGCCCCTTCTTGGCTGCCCGTTTCAGGCACGGCCGCCATTTTTTTGCATCTACCTCAAACTGAGAATCAGTCCCCCGTAGAGGCTTGTTCAGCTGAAGTTTCTGCTTCAAATAGTTCACGCCCTTCCTTAGCGATGCTGCCGCTAACCATTTCCGCCCAATTAGGAGTTCTGAATAAGAAAGTCAGCTGTACTGAGACAGACTAACAAACTTGTCCGGAAACTCAATCGAGGGACGCACGAAGCGAGGGGTTTGCGGGGTTTTCACCCGGCAAAACCTTCCTTGCTTTGTAATGCTCGTCACCAACGCACATCGCAACGGCCTCGTACCCGGAAGTAGAAGGACCGGAGCGGGTAGCAGTCGGGAACGTAAGCATACGGCTCGTGCGCCCAGGTCATGTTTTCGCCGGCAAAACATGAATCAACAACAAGCGCTGCATCGGCGTGAGAATCTCAACACTGAATACAACGGTCGTGTTGATCGTTTGGATCGAGGGACGCGAGGAGCGAGAGGTTTGCGGGGTTTTCACCCGGCAGAGCCTTCCCTGCTTCCTAATGCTCGTTACCGACGCACATCGCAACGGCCTCGTACCCGAAAGTAGAAGGACCGGAGCGGGAAGCAGTCGGAGTGAGCCGCGGCTTCACGTAAAGCACGCGGCTGACGAGCAAGCGCGTCCATGATCGAGCTCTCGCAAGCAAAACATGAGTCAACAACAAGCGCTGCATCAGCGTGAGCATAACTCAACACTGAACACAACGGTCATGTCGATCGTTTGGGAAGGTAAGCCGCAACCAGGATGACACGGAGGGAAAGATATGTTAACCAACACACAATCCTACCGTGCCAGCTCTATCAGAGAAATCACCCATAGAAGGAAGATTGCTCTTCAAGATCGCCGTCGACGCACCCAGGGGACTCTCACAACACAGGCTGTGCTAGAGAGGGAGAGACCGCTGTCTGTGCTGCAGATCCAACGACGAGAGAGGTGAATGTTGCTGCATCTCACGCAGAGACGCTGCATTCGGCTCCGAAGAACAGAACGAGTGAGCAGATGCACACGCTGCCCTATTATACCCGGATGTCCGGGGCGTGGCCAGCTGTGCAAATCTGCACACCCAATTTTCATTGGCCTTTCTCAAAACTGTCAGAGGTGTTTGGGCTCTCAAGAGCGACCCCTAGTGTCGTACACTACTCGACACAACTCGGAGTGTACGACAGATAGGGAACACTTGTTTTACCAATCAGGGCAATATTACAGTAAAATGGATTGTTCCCGCTCTACAATCTCTATATGGATTTAATTTCTGGATTCATAATAATTTTATGATGCCTTTATATCCTTGTTTGGAACCTCTCAGGTTTTATTCAGTAATAATAAAATAAAATAAAATAAAATAATTAAGTAAACTATCATTTAAAATAAAAATAAAAAATAAAGTTGGACAGAGGGACAGAGGGACAGATGGACATTGATGAATGGACAGATAGATAGATAGACAGATAGACAGATAGATAGATAGATAGACAGACAGACAGATAGATAGATAGATTTAGTAAACATGGACATACGTTTTATTTCATTTTGACTTTGAAGGATATATGCAGCTATGTTGATAATTATAAAAAAAATGGCTGTGCATCGAACCTCCCTTCTCCTTTTCACAGCTGTAGGAACCATTTAACATCTTGGGAAGTGAACCATGACACCTCGTGTTGAAATCTGAGCCTACAGCAGTGATGTCTGAACAGCCAGAGGTATCTGGGGACTGTCCATCTCTTCTTTAGGCTTTGTTCTCCTCTACCTTTTTTAATTGGACAGCTGCTATGCATCCCACGCTGCATTTCGCATACATACCTGTTTGACTCGTCTACACTCGAGGCTTGTTTAAGGTGACGAATACGGGCAGTATTTATTGGTCTCGGAGGAGAGAAAATAAAGGTCAGGCAAGACAGAGGTATTTTAATTGCAGTGTCAGGACTGCAAGTCAGTAGACAGTACAGCAGAGGGCAAGATGTTGTGATGTACTCTTTCTTTCTTGTTCTTGTCCTCTCTCTCTCTCGATCTACCACCCTCCCGTTTGTGCCCCTGGATGATTTGATATCTTGTCAAGGTCCCCTCTCTTCATTACGCCAGTGTTGCATTTCTCCAGGAGAGACTCAGCTCAGCTCTAAAAGTCAATAGCACAAACCTCCTCTGCAGCCATCCTGTCCTTGCACAGAAGAGAGTGAAGCCTCTTCTCAGGAGATCAATTGGAGGAGAGTCAAAACTGTCTTCAAAGTTTTCCTAGACTGTGAAATTCCACGTGGCTCCAACAACGTTCCATCATTTCATGGTGAATCTATGTCCAAACAAGGACAAATACACCCAAGAGGAGGCTAATATTGAAATGTGATCGCCAAAGACATGCACTCGAGACATCAGTCAGCTTCTTGCTCTTCAAAGACTGTATGACCCTACTCTTGACCTTTTTAAAGTCAAGGGCACATACACGGACAGGAAAAGGCTGCATGAACCTCTAATAAAGTAGTCTCAGCCTGATGCATAAGGCACACTTATGGAAACAATTCAGGAGTTTCAAAGTCGTCATCGGATTGGTTAGATTATACAGGATTTCCGAGAGACGTGTGTGTTGCATTCTTTAATGCTCCGCCTGGAAACAAACTGTGACAACGAGCACTTATCAGGATCAAGTTAACGCTGGATTTTCAAAAGTGCGTGAAAAATATAAAGTTCGCAGCATAGAAACTATAAAATATCAGAGAGTTTTACACACCAGTCTGTTATTGTGATGAAATTTCCACGCCCCCTAAACATGACACGGCACAAAACAAAACATAACTGGTTTCTATACCTGTCAGTCATATGGCCTCTTGGGCGGGCCTTGGCCATTCAAAGTGGCCAAAGCTCCCAGACCGTCTGCTGTCAGTCTAAGACTACTAATAAAGCAACCGATCGTAGTTCATTTTATCATGTGACCTTGAGGGAGACAAAATCTCAAAGTGGAATTTACAGGTGTGCTTATGCAAGTTATGAAATCAAAATCAACCCTATTTTCGTAATTTTCTGATCTTTTTGTACACAAGCACATTTTCTCTCAAATAGGGTCTAATTTTTTAAAATCAAAATATAATACCTTGCTTTGGCTCAGAAACAACTTCAAGTGACATCACCTAGGCTTTGGGGACAGAAATAATGTTAACCAATAGACTACTATTTAAGCACACTTTTAAGGTGTATAAGTAATGCAGCCTCTCTAAAATCTTACCCATAGTAGCACAATAACTTAACACAATAACTTAAATATACAAATATGTTCAAATTTTTAAGCTAATACTGTATTATTATGTTAATAAGATTGTGAAATAACCATAACACTGAAGTATTATTACAATTTTATACTTTTATTTCAATGCAGTTTTACATTATTTTGCTTTCTTTCTTTCTTTTCTTTCTTTATTTCTTTCTTTCTGTGTAGGATTCTTTGATGAATAGATCTATTCGTAACATTTATTTGAAGTTGAAATCTACTAATTCAGTCTTTCTTCTTTAACTTCAATGTTTACTTCAACATTATTTGCTGTTCAATTTTACTTGCTGATTCTTTGTATTTATTTATTGCAAGAAATATTTGTTTGTTTGTTTGTAATCAAGAAAAAAATTGTTTGTTTGTAATCAAATGTTGTGTATTTGGGAAAAAAATAAATTAAATTGTCAGCTTTAAACCATAATATGCTTATGAGGATTATAAAATAAAATAAAATAAAATAAAATAATCTCAATACAGCACAATTTGAAGAATGGCTTTTATTTATATGGCATGTTATTGTTACAAACAAACAAAATCAATCATTGCATCAAAATTCAAAGGATCTTGAATGGCTTTTTATTTTATTTTATTTTACTTTAATTTTACACTTTTTATTTGTTATTTTACATCTCAAAGCAAACTACTGTTTTAAAATTCAATAGCATAGACCTTGCAAACTGGCAAATTCTGCAATTTGTTTTTCTTAGAAAACACTGTAGCAGCCTGGGACCTTTGTCTTTCCAACAACTGATTAAAAATCTATATGCCGTCGGCGTCGATAGCCTTGTGGTTAGTGCGCCGACATGTACAGCGCAACTGCGCTCACGGCGACCCGAGTTTATTCCCGTCTTGAGGTCTTTTGCCAATCCCGCTCCTCTCCCTCTACATTCTACTTTCTTGTTATCTCTCCACTGTAACAAAAGCCCCAAAAAAATCTTAAGAAAAAAAAAAAATCTATATGTCATCCAATTAGTTTTGAACTGACAATTGCAGCCATTTTTGTGCATAATATGCTTATGGGAAAAAAAAATTAAATTACATTTAATTAAATAATACCACAATTTTAATTGGCATGGGATGTTATTAAAATAAAATACAAAAAATAAAAACAAACAATCAATACAGAACAATTTGAAGGATCCTGAATGCCATTTATTTTTATTTATTTATTTATTTAATTTTACTTTTCTCAAACCAAACTATTGCTATATTTTAAAATTTCGTAGCATAGAACTTGCAAACTCTGGCAAATTCAGCAACTTGTTTTTCTTAGGAAACACTGAAGCAGTCTGGGATCTTTGTCTCCCTAACAACTAATTAAAAACTGATGTGCCATCCAATCAGGTTTGAACTGACAATTCCAGCCATTTTTGTGCATAATATGCATAAGGGAGCAAGTGAACAATCTGTGACTATTTTAAATCCAGCTTAGTTTTTTTTGAGAGAACAGAATCAATCATTCTTTCACAAAGATGACTTTGTGTAATTGGATTGATGTTAATGACTGTATTAAACAGCCTTATTGTGAAATTACAGAATGATAATTTGTAGAACGACAGTCACTAAATAAGCAATGGAGCTGTGTTAAGGCTATCATCCATCAATGTTCCTTCATTAGGAGTGAGTGAACGGTCCTTTATGAAAATGCATTGAAATGCTGGCAATTGAAAGAGCATCATTTCAAGCCTGGAACACCAGCACTTGGCAGCAGCTTCAATATACTTTGAATATGAATATGAATATCTAAATTTAATGGCTGATATATTACACTGCATAAAAGTCTTCCTGAGCGAGTTTCTCTCCCTGTAGCTTTATAGGTGAATGATAATTCATCCATTCTGGCAGGTACAGTGGTGGCATCCTCTGGGAACCCAAAATAGATGCCAGATAAAGAATTACTGTTCGATGCATATCTCCCTAATTGGTGTCTAATTTGGCGTGGTGGTGTCAGGTTTCCAGAAGGACAGAATGCCACTTAGGAGGAGGTAAATTTGAGAAAGCAGATGGTCCTCTCCAGAGGCCTGACAGCACTCACAAGCTGGGCATGCCATGTGTTTCTACGAGTGTGTGTGGACATGCGTATGACTGCTCTGCCGCTTTCTCTCTACCTGACCTTGGAGGTGATCCTTTTCACTTCCTAGAAATGCCACAGTGCTCACCTAAGTGTATTTATGAAAGATCTTTTCAATGCATTTACCACATGCAATCAAGAACTGGCTCTTATTCGAAACCAAATCTATTACAAAAAAAAACCAAAAAAAAAACATATTTCAGTTTGTTAATGGTTTTTGAAAGTATGGGGGAAAATATGTTATAGATGGGTTTTGTGATCAGTCTGAATAGGTAAGAGGCGGGAAAAAAAATCATGCTGCATTGTGCTGGATAGTCATCATGTAATGTCATATGTAATGTGTGTGTGTGTGTAATATATATATATATATATATATATATATAATTATGTCAACAATAATGGTCAACAATAACAGCAAGGATAAAGTCATCAATAACATTGTAGTGTCTGGACCCATCAGATGCACAGTTATTTGTTACATTTAACAAATAATCTTTAAAACCAACAAGACGGCTATGTGTTGGAGTTCTGGGGACAACCCTCGAAACCCCAAAAGGGCTCAGTTGCCAGGGCTACCATCTGATAAAAGTGGTTTTATTGCTCAACACTCAATTCATTTATCCATAGGAAAGACACACAATGCCATAAAAAGGGACTCTTCCCTATTCATTCTTAGACAAACCTTTCTGTGAATGAACACACATATCCTCATGTCATTGTGTATATTACTACTTTTCTTGTATGTTGTCTTGTGTATTGTATACTGTTTTATGCATGTGTTATGATAGATCACTAGTTAGTATAACCCCACCTATGCCATGTTTGGTTTCTTTGAATTCGTATTTTGATGATCTAAAAGACAGTGTATATTACGTTGATACTAGAGGTTGCCTTAACCGAAATTTGTCCGTCACACACATTTTTATTTATTTATTAATTTTTTATTTATTTATTTATTTTATCAGTGCCGGAAAAATCTGAATGTCGTCCGTCACTTTGACAGATTAGGGTGAATGTAATCTAACTGTAATTCCCACCCCTGTCCAGTTGGTGCAAGCGTGCTCCAGTGTAGCAGCAGAGCACTGGATCCAGAAAAAAAAAATGAAACTGCCAGGAACGTTTTGCTATTACACACAGGTAAGTATGCCACATTAAAGAGCGCCAAAATTGTATTTATTGCTTAAATTTCCTAATGAAACGGATAGAATTTGAAATCTGAGACTTTGTTTCATATGAAAAATAACACAAAGCTTACAATGAAAATAACACAAAGCTTAGCCTATTGCGATTTATTGGGTGGGAGGTGTACTATGTACTGTTTCACTAATGTCATCAACTAAAAACAGACCAAAAGATCGTTTGGAATTTACGAATCGATATTGGTTCATAAACAAATTAGAATATATTAAAATCACTGCCAGTGGTGGGTGTGGGGTTGAACATGAAAAGTTACGCAGTCTCATGATCTGTTCTCTTCAAAATAAATGCATAAGCCTATATTGTCCTGTAGATTCATAATTAACAATGAAAATGTGAATACAAATAAAAGCAATCAAACGTGTTATTGTAATTAAAATATGAAAATTAAAATGACTGGTAATAATAGATTACGACAGAATTTCTACGACCATGTCTGTCAAAATGACAGAAAATGTTAGTCTAATACCTATGCAACATTTTAGTGTTTTAAGAATCTTTAGTAGCTTTTGCATCAACACCCAATCAAATTACATATGCAAAATACCATGCTCACAGAAAAAGAGTCTTAAACTTTTCCTCCAAAGTGAAAGTCACCTCTGACCCCCCAAAAGTCTGACCTCAATAGGAGAAAAAAGGCATCACACCAGTGACCCATCTTGCGCTTTTTAGTTTCTTCTCTCGTCTTTCATCATCTTCCCGTTTTTGGGTTGTTAAGACCCAGAGCTGGCACAGCCACGCCTGGCAGACCTCAGTCAGTCTGCGGTTCTTTTCGAGCCTGAGAGGATAAGGAGGACGAGTTAGTACTCTCTTGGACCCCTAAGCGTTGTGCCAGGCCTTGTGGCTTTGTCTTTCCATTCCCCAAAGATCATAGGATTTAAGGTCTCTCTCTCAGCTCTTGGTTCTTGGTTCTTCTTCACTTTCCACCTGGGAAGAAACTCCCAATCACCACTGAGTCAGAACATCTTTGGAGTTCATCACTCTTCAAAACTGGAAGAACGTGCTCGCAAGTCCAAACTTTGAAACCATCAAGACTTTCATCTGAGACTGCATCCGAACACTCATCAATGACCAAGGCAATGCAAGTATCGTACATTTAACTAAACGAAACAGAGGTTTAGCATAAGCTGCAGACCCTGTAAAACGGCACTGATGGTTTCACTCAGGTGGTAACTGACTCTTTTCATAGCTACATTTTTTTTTTTGTTTGTTTTTCTAATGGCTTCATTCACCCAGTCTCACTTGCCCTTCCGCCATGTATGAGTAATTGTATGTTTTTTTGTTTAGATTAGTTATGTGTTAGCCCTTAGTAAATTAAACTCTTGTGCACAAATTACATACTACAATTACAAATGACAAGTTTCTGATTCTGTCACTGCTTGTAGATATTGTTCCTTTTTCGATTCCTGATCTAGCTACATGCTTTAATAAAATACTACTTTAAGAAAGTTATTTTCTGTGGCCAAAGACATATAATTTCTTAGACTTGATATGCAATTATACTGAATGTTCGCTCGACGAACAGATTAGTTGATGAAAATTTAATTCAGCTACAGTTACTACGGGCACCTGATATAAATAATTGTAATTAATCATAATTAATTGTAATTATTTAAATACATTTTCCTTTTGAGCTAATTTGCTAAAACATTCATTGACTAGAAGGTGATAACTGAATAAGTGTCATCACGATTGCCCTCTTTATTAAATAAAGCAAGGGTTATGATGACACAGTAACCTTGTCATCATAACTGTGGACACATAAACCAGAAAGGGCAGTTGCTATGTGTGTGGCCTCCTTTGAACCATTCTGTCTTTTTAAATCGATTAAATAAAAAAAAACACCCTCTCATACTTTATAGTGGATTCAAATTCCTCCAAGGCATCTTCAGTTAAATATTCAGAGGCAGTCAAGGTTCCCATCAGCCTGTCAGCCGTGTAATATGAGTTGAAGGCACTCAAATAGTCCAAGACACTTCATGCTCCTGGAAGACCTGCCATTCACCTGGTAAGACACAGCTGCAAACCTTCCCAACACACTGAGGAAAGAGACGCTTCACAGCTACGCTTCACCTTTATACACGTCTGGTAAAAATAACGACCCTCAGAACATGCATTACAGGAGGAAATAAAGCAGAAAAACCCTGCCATGATTAAGATTGTCTTACCTTGTTAATTGCCACCTGTGAGAGGTGAAGAGATATCAGCTACATTAGATCTCAGGGTCTCAATACTCTATTTATCTGTGAATTGCCGTCACTTAGCTTGAATTTTTCACAGCTGTATGAAGTGTTTTCATATTTATGCAGCAGGTCTCTCATTACATACTTCAGCGTATCATCCAATTACTGCGACGCAGCAGGAAACTCAGCAGAATTATTACCGTACGCTGTGCCGTACAACACGTGCACATGTTTCTCCTTGCCTCCCTCATTCCTCAACTTCACAGGTAAGCGTCTTTTATATGCACAAGTAAAAACACTGTCATTTCTCATGTTTTTAAACTGTCATGTTTATGCACACTTGTGTGTTTTATTTTTGATTAATTTACTTGAATGAAATCACAATCACTTGTATAATGCATTGCATTTTATAATAAAAATAATAGTAGAAACACTAAAACATAAAAACATAATTAAAAATCTGTCAAGAAAAAAAAATATTTTTAGATTTTTAACAAATGTAACTTTATTTAATTTTTATTTTTACAATCTATACCATAAATTATTTTTGTTCACATTACATGTAATACATATATACATACATATATGTGTGTGTGTTTTGTTTTTACATTTTATAAATATTTTAATATTTATTTACTTAGAAAGAATTCATTTATGCTCACTAAGGCTTTTACAGTTAATTAAAAAAAAATGTTTTAAAATAACTGTTTTCTATTTCAATATATTTTAAAATATAATTCATTTCTGTGATCCGAGCTGAATTTTAAGCATTATTACTCCTGTCTTCAGTGTCACATGACCCTTCAGAAATTTTAATATGCTGATTTGCTGCTCAAGAAACATTTCTTAAAAAAGTGTTGAAAAGACAATTCAAAATAACTTCATTTATTCATAGATTTTTTTTTTAATAACAAACGTAAATACTAAAATTAAATTAAATTAAATAAGATAAGACAAAATAAAATAAAATAAAACCACTTTTGATCTCTCTCACTATATACAATTGTTTTGTTCTTCATATGCAATTTAATGTGAATTACACATCTTTGTGAATCTTGTATGTCTCCTCCTCTGTTTCCGTGTCCAGAGGCACACATGCAGGGTTTTTTTTTTACTCTGTGGTGTTGTCGCTGGCATGAGTAATGGGATTACTGCTCCACACTGGGCCACAGGCCTGGCAGGAAGCACATGCCACGTTTAGTCACACAGTCAGATGTTCCCTCACACACACCGAGGCAAATACTCACACCGAAGGTTGCACTCACTGGCCCTATTCCAAAATCTAATAAGCTGCCTGTACTGTCCATCGCCTGCATATAGGCAGTGATGGAAAGTGATGGATTTGGAAGTGCTCTACACAGCCAACAATTAAGTGTGGCAAACAAATAGAGTTCAGCACAGGAGATTCAATTCACAATTGATTTTTTACTGTAAAAAAAAATGATATGATCAATAAGTCATGGCAACATGTTTTTCCATTACTTTGACTCAAATTAATTCAACCAATTTCAACAAGATTCAAGTTGATTTTGGAAGTCAGTTTTTAGGTATACAGCCATTTTTTTCAGTGAGTTTGCATATATACTCTAACCTACAAGATCTCAATTCTATTTGGTGATGCACATCCTTTAATGAGAGTATGAAAACTTTAGTGTTTTACTAGATTACACTTTTTAAGTCAGTTTAATGTAATTTAACATGAAATGTAAGTTTCATTTTTAAAGACATATCATGAAAATCAAACATTTTCCATCTTTAAAGCACTTTCACCACTAGAGGGTGCATATTTAAAACAACAAAAAACAAAGGCATGGTTTGATGACACCGTGATTGCGTGTGGAATCATGGGAGTTGTAGGGCCTTACGAGATAAACGTTCCAAAACGAGATAAATGCCATTTTTAACAAAACTGAGTTACTGCCAAAATCAGTATGTTGTATATTGAAAAGGCAGTTTTTAATTTTACGCAAAATGCGATGTCCACCGTGTTAGTCTGTCATGTTTTCTCCCTTTCTTTCCAAACCACGACAAACGTCAGTCTCCCTTCTCTGCAAAATGCAATAGATCCGCTCAGCCAATCACAGCGCACCATTTCATGCATTGTAAACAGTAAAGGCGGCGCTTTGAATACACCCCGCATCATAGTTTTCAACATTGAGTAATGTATCACAGACGTATCTGACGAATCCTTTCATAAACAAAATGTAGAGAGAGTGTAAATAAGAGATTCACTGTCCAGTGTAGGGAGCTTCGTTGATTATAATGGAACTTTGTGAGACTGCGATAAACTAAGATGAGTGACAGCTTTTAATGATTTTTAAGGGAGTTTGTAAATGAGATACTGATTTAATACAACAGTTAAATAAACAACATTGTCTGACTATAACACTATTGCCTGATTTTGTTCTATTTTGTCGAAACAAAGTCACAACTGAGCAACTGCGCATCTCTATTCAAACACAGCTGTGTTTCCTTTATGAATGAACGCACGTTTTTAAACAGATCTGGTGGGTCAATGAATCAATTACCCATTCATAAAGACAGTCACTTGCACTTTATGATATGACTCAGTAATTAAAACGGCCACCTACTGGGACTTTTGGTCTAATTTTTAAAGTATCTTCTTTTCAATCTCTATATTAAAAATTTTATACTTAAAACATTAATCTCAATATGAATTTATGAATTTGATTGCACATTTGATTGCACGCATGCCACCTCTGAGCCTCATTAAACATATGAAAATACACCTACAAAACACTTTTGTGGTCTTCTGTGCCACCTCTGTAGTACAAATTAATTTTGCTGATACTGATTTCATTTGATTGGTAACTTATTCTTATTCTGTTGTTTTAATGATAATTTAAAAAAAAAGCTTATAAAATATATTTAAAAAAAAAATGACATAAAAAACATGACATACTTTTAATAAAGTTAACAAATGCCATTACAAAGGTAAAAACAAAATTCCCCTCTAATTCACTTTAAGGAGACAAATATCACCTCGTAATTGGAAGGCTAATTTTTTATCTGATTTTTTGATTATTGATTAGAAGGTGCTCCTAAAATTTTGACTGTGCTCCTAAATTTGTTTTAAGTTAGAAGCACAAGTGCTCCTAAAAAGAAAAGTAAGCATAGAGCCCTGATAGATTTATTGCATTTTGGGGGAAAAATAGTCAGTTTTTATAATAAATCTCTGATAATTAAAATCTGGATTTAAATTTTTAATGTTATTATAATCTAAAGATGCTATGTGAAAGTTTGAAATAGAAAATAGTGGTTCTCATCTAGCCACATTCTTGGTAAAGAAAACACATTTTTACTCAAATTAATCAAAATGGATTTATAGCGTTTTGGAACCAAACTCTTCAAATATTAAGTCGCAAAAATACCATTTAAATATGAATCCTCCATGTTCTGCGCATCTCTGTGTTAACAAATGGCACATTCATATGCTTTTGTTTACTACACACATACTGAAGATCACAAGATGCTCGCGGTGACTTCAGTGTCAATAAATAAGGACATAAATGCACGAACAACATCTCCAGAACTGCTCTGAGAGTCACTTCCTGTGCATTTGACCGTTCCATTTGAGTAACACTATAGCGTCATGTCATATACACACAGAACTATAAAGGTATTCACAGCAACCAGTCAAAATAAAAGTCTATTTTAACTTGAAGACACTGTGCCAGAAATATATTACTATTGTTCAGTAGAATGTGCATAGCCTACTACTACTAAAATGAAACAAACATTATTTTTTAGGGTATAATCACACAACATTTCTTCCGTGTTTTAATTTTAATAGTAAACCTTTTTTTTAAATAATTAAAACTAAATTAATGTTGTATGCCTTCATTTAAAAAACAAACAAAAAAAAATGTTAAATACACAACACAGAATTTCTGAGAGGGATGGGGGGGCATTTCATATGGCTATTTTAATAATAAATTTGAACAAATTAAGTATGCATTCAAATAATGAGACATGTTAAAACACATAATTTGATAACAATAAAACATTTGCTTAGAAAAAAATGGGGGACGGAATCCAGAAAAATTAAAACAGAAAAAAAAAAAAATGAATTTGGGGAAAAAAAAAAAAACGGAATTTGGGAAAAAATAAAATGGAGATCATATTGCCCTAGAGCTGTAGTCTTCATCCCCACAGCCGATACAATTTGTCAGGACTTATTAAGGTTACTGTAGTATGAAGCAAGGTGGGGCTGAAAGTCGTGGAAGCGAAATAAGGATGCTAGAGTGATTGCTAATAAAGGACGAGTACAATACATGGCTCGAAAGAAGCTGAGCTTTTGTAATGCCACAGTCGAGCGCTTTTGCTTCTTCCTGTCATGCGTATGTGAGGTAAAACAACGCTGTTTTATCACACCAGATATATTTGTGACCCTGGACCACAAAACCAGTCATAAGGGTCAGTTTTTTTAAAACTGTATATTGTACATACCGTATATCAGAAGTTTAAACAGATATGGCTTTAAAACGCACAATTTCAGTATGATAGACATAATAGTCAAAACCTTGTATTACATCTTGTACAAAGGGGCAATACCAGATCTCCTTTAACAACAGCCTTATGTGGTTCAAAGGACGAAGATGTGACCATGTTTGGGAAACAGTCATGACTAGTTGAGAGTTACGTTGCTGTATGGGAAAAGCACCCTAAATTGGCTGTCATTACAGAAATGTGTGACCACAGACAGGACAACACCACCTGTCTTGATGTCTCTGCTTCTGAGCATTTTAACTAGTACAAACACAGCATCACTCACTGCCCACTCCGTTCCTGTAACTTAAGACACATCCAAGGCTTTCCGAAAGCAGCCAAATAGCCTGGCATTATTCACTGCCACGATATCAAGTGCACGCTCATCTGGGTCAAATGTAATTACACCCAAAGTGAATTTGAGGAGCTTAGTTGAGGACGAGAGAGAGGGAGAAAAGAACACCTGATCTTGTTAAATGCTGCTTCTTCAGCAGCAGTGTATGTGTGTGAGGAGGTAAACAGCCGCTCAGGACTTCAGGCAAACACATGTTTCTCTTCAGCGGGGACCGCGTCTGCCCGCCGCCCCCTCTCCCTTAGGTACGCGGGCTGTTAATTGTGTTTTTCACTCTCCTCGGCCTGCAATCTGTACTGCTGTCGTCACTGCGCTATGACCAGGTGTGTCATTAAGAGCTCAACAACTTTATAAATAGCAGCCAGTTTAGAGCACACAAATTTATTTTAAAAAGTAGGAAAAAAGCTTCCCTATTAAAAAGTTCCCTATTAAAAACACATGTACTTGCATATCTCACACTGCTATTCAAAAAGTTGGTAAGATTTTTGTTTTACGAAAGAAATATATATTTGTATTTATCAAAAAAGCAATACATTAATCAAAAATGACAGCAAACTTATATTGTGCATTTTTTAGTTACAAAAACACTGTCCTTTTACACATTCTTCACTAAAGGCGGCTTAAAAAAAAAAATCATGGTTTCTACAAAAATAGGAAACAGCACAACTGTTTTCAACATAGTAAAAAAATAGAAAATAGTTATTTAAAATTGCAATATTATTTCACAGTTTTACTGATTTTATTGTATTTTTAATCAAATTCAGAAACCTTGATAAGCACAAGAAACCTTGGCAACATAATACGATTCTATTTATGATCACTGGTTAACTACATTAGTTAACCTAGAACTAATAATAAATAATTATTCTAAAGCATTCATTAACCTTAATGTTAATTTCTTACTTGACTTGAGCTAACATGAACTGTAGAAGGGATAGTTTATGCGAAAATGAATGTGTGTATGGAAACAACAAAATTCTACGTTTATTAACTTAAAACATGTTTTCGTTTTTTTGTTTTTTTGTTTTTTTTGTGGTGTGTGTGCACGTGTCCAGCAGAACATAGAAATTCATAAAGGTTTGGAACAACATGAAGGAGCGTAAAGGAGGAAAAAAAATTGGGGTGAAAACCTTAATCGTAAACCTTTAAACTTTTTTTTAACTAGACAATAAAATGATTTTCCGTTTGCTAGAAATAGTCAGGTGAAATTTGGGGGGAGGGATATTATTATTTAAAGCATTTGATCGGACAAAAAGAAATGAATACGCCCATTAGTGTAAGACTATTCATCAAAACTTTCATTTGTTTTTCTGATTCCCAACATCCTTATTTTAAATTTAATAATTCAAATTTTTATCTTTAACATCTACACTGGCTGGCCTCAAATCTACCAGTCATGCACTGAGAAGTCACAAAACTTGCTTCTTACACTTTTCAGGAGATCAAGGATTATAACTGTTTTAAATGTGGTATTTAAGAAAAGTATGATTACCATGGCAAGTTTCCTTAAATGCATTATGTCCTTATTCTTATAGAGACTTGCGTCTCAAGGCTTGATGATACTGCGGCAAAAGCATATATTCGTGAAACCGCTCTCCCATCTTGTTAGTGTCAGCTTAACCTTGATGTTTTTTTAACCATGGACATTTCCTTGATGCTCCAGAAACACACAGTTCTTTGTATTGCGTCTCTCCTGAGATTGGAAAGTGACGAATTAGACAGATGTTATTTGCTTCGGTCCTCGCTATCACAGAATTGGTTTCTCCTGTGTTATTGAGGAGGTTTGATCGAGTCTGACTTTGTTCTCTGCGATAGAATGTGAGACAACAGTGATTGATTTCCTTCATCATCACAACCACACGTCCCTCTGATCAATATGACTCAGTTGTGTGATTACTGACCTTCATAAAGAGCAAATCAGTACATCACGCCAATTCAAACAGAATAAGCCACAAAAAGGGACTGCAACAAAAAAGTGAATTTCCATTGGGTTGTCAGGAGTTTTACAGAACAAAGGAGAAATTTAGAAACGGAGCGAGAACAACAGAATGTCAAAGCAAGAAATAAAGAAGAGAACATTAGGCACTTTCCACAAAGAGGGTGAAAAACTAAATGATCTTTTTCTTTAACAAATTATCGGAGAAACAAGGTATTTCAGAAAACATTCAACCACAGGAGTTCAAACTAAATATTTTATGAGCCATTTAATTTTCTATTCATTGTATGACGTTTGAAACTTTTGCAATCCTGTAACTAAAACTTTTCAGTTTGCAAATTGAGTCTACATTTAATGTACTACCTGAATAACAGTTATACCAATAATAGTTAGACACTGTGTACTATTAAAATGTAACGTAATTAAAAATTTTAAGGGGGTGGGATACAGATTTTAGTGAAACTACATAAAACCCATGCTTGAAGTTAAGATTTTAACTTTATTAGATAATAATAAATATGTATTTATTTATTAATTTACTTACTTACTCACTTAAAATGAACATTAAGGGATTACTCCACTTTCAGAATAAAAATTCCCTGATAATTTAGTCACCCCCATGTCATCCAAAGTAGTCAGGTCTTTCTTTCTTCAGTCGCAAAGAAATGTTTTGTTAATTTTGTTTTAGGAAAACATTCCAGCATTTATTCTCCATATAGCAGATTTCAGTGGTGCTCGACAGATTAAAGGTTAAAATGGGTCTCATCTAGCAAAACAATCAGTCATTTTCTAAAAAAAAAAAATAGAAATCTATTTTAAAAGGAGTCATCAGTGGCTCATTTTCCACAAGCTGACATGATTCTTTAGGGTCTTAATGAAAAGTCGGTCCTGGAAGGCCGCTGTCCTGCAGAGTTTAGCTCCAACCCCAATTAAACAGCTAATCAAGCTCTTACTAGGCATACTAGAAACTTCCTAGCAGGTGTGTTGAGGCAAGTTGGAGCTAAACTCTGCAGGGCACTGGCCCTCCAGGACTGAGTTTGGGCATAACATATTTTGGTTAAAATTTCTCAATGGTAGTGTAAAACAACACCCATTTTACCTTGTCAAAAACAGCTCTGTTCAGAGCAAGCCATTTCAGTGCATGTCCCTATAAATGAAAATGAGCTCTGCTCACACCTGCCCATCTCTTCCATGGGGTGAGAACAGTTCTCTGAGAGAATGTAAATTTTAGGTGCATTTAGTCGCAAAACTTGCTAATGAGCATATTATTAAGAAAGGTGATTTGCAAAGATTCATAAAAAAAAACCTTGTACTCTCTGTAGGTGAAGATGCATCACGAAGGATTTGCGCGAACATAGACGCATTTCAGTAGATCGTGCGCATTCCATTCATAAACTAAAGTAAACCTCTGCCTCTTCGGCAGCTCAGATGTCAGGAGTAAATGACGACTGCTACTGTATGTTCATTATTACATCCAACAACAGAACACCTCAATCACTTAGGAGCCATTTTTGTATTCCCCTGCTTGGGTGTCAAAACAATGGCGGACAGTTTACAGCTTACTCAGGGCGGGTCAAAGGTAAGACAGCCGTGTCAGTCAACTATCGTGGGAGCAGCCTTGGTCTGTGTAACATCACAGACAACAATGGCTTAATTTGAAAAAGGGGTTATGATTTATAGGGATTTAAAAAAAAAAAATAATAATAATAATAATAATACCGGGTGGATATTTATCATCATCAGGTGGACGTGTACACACACTGCCAACACATGTTCAAACAACATGTAAAAGTGAATTTTGCATCCGATGACCTGTTTAAAAAGTAATTTATTTCTTTGATGTAAAGCTGACTTTTTTTAGCATCATTACTCCAGTCTTTAGTGCCACATGAGCCCTTAGAAATTATTCTAATATGCTGATTTGCTGCTCAAGAAACATTTCTTATTATTAATATAGGTGTTGAAAACAGTTAATGCTTCATATCTTTGTGGAAACTGATTTGTTTTATTCAGCATTCTTTGATGTATTGAAAGTTGAAGAGAACAGCATTGATTTAAAACAGAAATCTTTTGTATAGATGTCTTTGCTGTCCATTTTGATCAATTGTATGTGCTGTTGCTGAAGAAAAATATATAAAAACCCAGACTTTATATTATATTCCAACTATCATATTCAGCCAATTTATAACCAGCAGCAGTAAAACTCAACTAGCTTTTCACCGTATGACTTCTGAGACCTCCTTGACGGACAAGATCATGAACAGCAGGCCGTCTTATTATTGATTCTGTTTAGCACCTGGATCTTTCTAAGTCAAAGGGAGCTTGTTAAAAATCAGTCATGTTTTCGGATCTTCAGAACCCACCTGCGTGCACAGTCTGACCACCTGCAGCCGCGTGCAAATGACTAACGCCATGAAGGCTTGTTAAAGTCGCACAAACCAAACAGCATTCAATCAAAGTCCCATTATGCTTGTGGAAGCATCTCTCAGGTTATTACTTTTATCTAGAGAATTTTTAATTAACTTATGATTTATTTAAAAAGCAAAAAAAGGCATGCAAAATAAAAAAAGCAGGAATCTTTACAACGGCTCCCAAGGGTAGGTGCTTACATTCACACAATATTTGCTAGAAAGGTTCCTTGTAATTAAAGAGCTTTTTTATGCGGGAATTTCATGCCATTGCTGCTTTTACCATTGGCGATGCGCTCTGACAGGGCTCTCAGAATAGATTTGGTTTTGTGCTGTGTTTTGGCATCATCGCCCCTCGAGTTCGCTTTGTGATCCAGGAATGTTTGGTTCTTCTGAAAGGAATATTCCGTCCCTGAGGCGACAACACGCTCGCGCTTTACAGTCTGAATTATTCCACAAAACTGTTTTTGCTGGTTTGCAGCTGTGGTGAACCAGACACCCTTGAAAGTCGCTGCAAGGGCCAACGATTCAGGTTTGGGGGCCCGTATTATGTTCATAACCGTAATCCCTCCGTTCGCTTCTGGAGGTATTTTAACCTTTTATTTGACACCCGAGATCAAAATATATCCGCTTAATCCAAATCTGCACGCTAACCCCCGAGCTTGTCTGTGTTAATGTCTTGACGTGACAGTTTTCCTCTTTGTGTTCCTGGCTAGGATGGTAAATTACCTATGGGCGATTGGGTTTATGCCACAGAGTGATGAGAAAATGTGAAATTGCATACAAGTCTTACCGACAGAACGATCTCAAAGGGGAACTGAGGCAATGCGTGCAATAATGCATGACTTTTCCCTCTATTCCTCTTATTTAAACACGGCAACTCATTCTATAAACCTCACTGTCATTTCATATGTGCAGTGTCCCATGACATAACACATTTAATAATTCATCAGACCTACACAGAGATGAAAGGTCTTATACAGTTATTCAATACGCATCTACCAGGTCACTACTTTACTCTTCACACATTATTACATTGGCTGCACAAGACAAAAATGAATCAAGAAATGATCAACTAATGTGTGCGGCAATTCAAGCACCGATCAGTTTACTTGAATTGACAGATAACTTTCAAGAGAGTAGGTGACATTACAGATTTCAATTACCTTTTAATTGACAATTCAGGAAATCTTGTTTAAAAGGTACAGGGCTGATAGTTAAATTAAGTTAAACTGTGGTTGGCCGCTTTACATTTCTCTCGCTCTTTACATTCTCTTGCTGTTGAATTAAATTTATCCTGCAAATTCTTTCTCTGCAAGACAGGTTTGAATGTGGAAACACTGTCAAAAGTTTGAGAAAATAAAGCAATCGAGTGTTTTCTACTTGATGTTGATGTCTGACATTTTTGCATATTCAAAATGTCATTAAAATGTGTATCCACAATAAAAAGGTTCATATTTATGATTTACTCTTATTTATGGCTCTGCTTTTGTTCTTCATTAAATCTTAACAAGTGAGCTGTTAAAAAGTCTTTAAAGTTCTGTCAGAACAGAGCTCATAATTAGTCTGTATCACTTTCTCTTCTTTTATCATTATGCTGTTTATTACGCACTTTTGCTGTCACAGATTTTAACACCTTTCATGAAACATTAGACACGAGAACAATGAGATTTAATTTCAATTTCTTTTCTTTTTTTTTTTTTTGATTGTTTGCAGTGATGAATACATATAAAAATAGAAAAAGGAATAGCAACTGCAAAAATACACTTAGGGCCCTATAAATTTTATTTTTATACAATTTCTGTTAAACTTGTTTAATAAAATCTAATTAAAATAATTAAAAAAGATGTCTAATCAATTTAATTCATAAAACATCACAAATAAGTAAATAAATAAACAAAAACAAACCTATGGGATATTTTATTTAATTCTGTGTTGTCAGTTTTTTATTATTATTATTATTATTATTATTATTATTAATTTATTTATTTATTTTAAATGTTTTATTTAATACAAAATCAAATAATGGTAATCAAATGGTAATCAAATGAATGCATAAAAACAAATTACTCTTTTAAAATGTAATGTGATTACATTCCCTGCTGAAAAAAAAACCCAAAAAAAACAGCTAAAACCAACCTAAGCTGGTTGGCTGGTCTTAGCTGGTCAGCAGGCTGGTTTTAGAGGGGGTTTTGGCCACTTCCAGGCTGGTCTTAGCTGGTCAGGCTGGGAGACCAGCTAAAACCAGCCGACCAGCCTAGGCTAGTTTTAGCTGTTTTTTTTGTTTTTTTTTCAGCAGGGTTTAAATTAAAACATGGATTGAAATGTTGTTATATTCCTTTTAAAAAATAATGTTTTAATAAATTGTTATTAAATAACATTTATTTTGTTGTTTAATATTCACAGACACTATACCTAATTATATCTAATAAGTATAGAGCCCTACTTTTGATTTATGCATCCACATTTTGCAAAATTCTTTAACATTCTGTTATACAGTAATTATTTGTATGGCTGAATTCTGCAGTTCAGACCATGTCCACACTAATATGTTTTCAACTGAAAATGTATCTTTTTCTCTCTGTTTTGGCCTTCCATCCACACTGAGACGGCGTTTTTGTCAAGGAAAACTGAGCTCTCCAAAAGTGGATAAATTTGAAAATGTCGTTTTCATGTTGTAGTGTGGACTGTGAAAACAGAGGCTTTTGAAAATCGATGACGCACACTGAACTAATAGACATCAATGTTTATACCGGTAATTATGCCTGTCATGTGCTATTCACTTTCACACTGCTGCTGTAAAGATATTTACCTTGTACACTTTTCATATTACAGTCTTAAAGAGAAAAGAAAATGTACTCACAGTTGCTGTAAATATGAGGGCAGCTGCTTTTTTTGATCAAACATGAGTGAGCACGACATGGTGAATGATGAGATATTTCCGTAAATAAAATGATCCTGCCAGAAGAATTGCGTGAAAACTTACTACATCTGTTCCATCTGTATCATCTCAGTAAGTTTTTTGAGGTTTTACGCATACGCAGTAAGGCAAATGTAATGTTTTCCTACGTTTCAGTGTGGATGAGAAACTTTTGGAAAACGCTGAGTGGACAGAGAGAGTTTTAAAATGAAAACTGTATCTGTATCAAATGTATCTGAATTACTGTAGACGTAGCCTCAATCTATGTTTTCTGTATCACAGAAATGATTGGGCCCTATATGTACTCTTGTGTACACAAACACAAGTCTTGAAGTTAGCTTTAATTTCATGGCCTTCCTCATGTTTTTCACTACTTGCAAATGCATGATTAATAACGAGTATGAATCATAAATGTACAGTAAAACATTTGCTCTTTTCCTACATATGAAGATATTCTCTAAAGTTCTTAAATAAGGCAAAAGAAACTGCTGCAAGTGTTCTGGCACATCAAAGAGAATCAGTGTGTTGTTCATAAGTGAATGCTATTTGCACTAGTCTAATAAGTCATTTAATATTTATTTATTAATGCTTCCTGAATCCATGTGCCATTTAAATTCGACTTCATTTAGATTTGTCATGTTGTGCGTGAATGTTAACACTTCAGTTTTTCTCCACAGTTTTACGGTTTGTCTAGTTATCCAGCCTGAAATCATTCCGATTTGGTCTGTCTTATGTCCAGCACACAAAAACTATCGCTGAAAAGATTCATATCAAAATGTGTGCCGTATTGAAAGCATCTGCTGTGACAATCCTGACAACTAATCGATCACAGTCTACAAAAAAAAGCTCTTTTCTCAAAAACATTATGACAAAGAGGCAGAAACACACTTATTACAACTACACGCTGTAATTCTTTGCCTCTTATTTTCAATTAATTTGTTCAGTTGTGTTCAGCTCTGCAACCCTCAAGTGCTTTTCTTCCCATAAGACAAGATTGTGCATTACAAAGACTGTCAAAATTGAGTTTTGAGCTCATTGTGTGCTTGAAAAGGTCAAAGATGTTTTAAACTTTCTGCATTTTTCTATCTTCCAATTTACAGAATATGATATATTATTATGAAACCTTGGGGACAAAGCGCTCTCTAAATGAACTCCAAGGTTAGCATGGACAATTGCATTAACAACAACCCATGAACATTTAGTACATGCCTATAAAACGGATTCAGAAAATGCATTCAACCATCACGCCATACAGTGCTTAAAAGAACAATTCATCCATGCATGAGTAATCATAAAAGTAGCCCATATATGCACAGTTCTTCTTTCGAAAGACTTAATTCTTGGAAAATCTTTTCTGTTAAATGGAAGAACGTTTAGAATAACATTCACATTTATGTATCTGGCAGATGCTTTCATCCAAAGTGACTTTTGCTGAATTCAATGTACACATTTTATCACTTGCTTTTTAACTTGAACACATGACCTTGGCTTTGCTGGTGGCATGCTCTACTGTTTGAGCTACAGGAAGGTGATGAATAACAATGAGTAAATAATTATAGAATTTTAATTTTTTAGGTGAACTATTCATTAATTTGTAAATTAGGTGCTCAAACAAGTTTATTACAGTAACGCTATGCTAGCATACCTGTTTGCTACATCGCTCTAATTAAAATCAGCAGCGTTGACAGGGTCCCAAGTAGGATGACGTCAGCCACTTGTGTGGACAACTTTGTTCAGTTGTGAAAAGAAGATCAGAAGCCTCATCTAAGCTTATCCTTTTTGTGAAGAACTCTGTCAAGAAAATTTAAAAAAAGAACAGAAATACATTGAGTTCTCATCCTGTGAATGAATGTTTTCAAACAAATAAATCACCAATAAAGTTAGTACTATAATTTGTAATATAGTATAGTCAAACCATGCATATGCAAAACACATTCTGAATTACCTTATAACCATTTTTAAAAATGTTATACATAGATATTTTATCTTAAAGGGGTCATCGGATGCTAAGTTCACCTTTACATGTTGTTTGAACATTAATGTGTGTTAGCAGTGGACAAATCTACCCTATAATGATAAAAATCCATGCAGTGGTTTTTAATTAATCTGTAAAAATAATATTCCCTTTTTCAAATCGAGCCATTCTCAGATGCCTGTTGTTATAGCGATAGTTGATTGACATGAGCGTCTTAATTCAGATCAGTTGTAACAGTCCAACCTCCATGTTTTGATGCCGGAGCAGGGATGTAAGTTAGACAAGAACTGAGTGATTGAGGTGTTGTGTTGCTGGATGTAATAATGAACATAGTGGTCGACATTTACTCCCGACATCTGAGGTGCTGAAGATGCAGTGGATTACATTTGTTCGTGAGGGGAATGCGCCTCCCGACCTACATATATCTGTCTATGTTTGCGCGAATCATTTGTGATCCAGCTTCACTTACAGCAGACAGTAAGTATAAGGGGTTTTTTTATGAATCTTTGCGATCGCCTTTCCTAATAATGTGCTAGTTAACAAATTTAGCGGCTAAACGCGGCTAAAGTAAACAGGCTTGTCATTCCACAGAGAGAAGAGAGGGGCGGGGTGAGCAGAGCTCATTTGCATTTAAAGGAGCCTCGACCAGAATGGGATGATTTTTGCAGAGCTGATTTTGACAAGGTAAAAAGGGTGTTGTTTTACACTACCATTGAGAATTTTTAACCAAAGTATATTAGAGACTTTTCATTAAGACCCTAAAGAATCATATCAACTTGGAAAATGGTCATCCGATGACCCCTTAAAAAGTACTGTATATTTTTTAAACTGCACTAAAGCATAAAACTACAATAACAGACATTTAACAAACATGCTAAGCTCATATACTTGTTTCTCCAAAAAACAATGGTACAGCCAGTTATATTTCTTGTTGTGTGTTGTGAATGTCTGTTTTTGTTTTGGTCTGTGTGATTCCTCCCACTGCCAGTTTACTCAATAGTATTTTGACACCCCAGGTTGCCAGTTGGTGCAAAACTCAGCATATTTTAGCCACGTAAGCCAGCAAATGAACCCAGAGATCATGGATCTACCTGACCTAAAAGGCTCTGTGACCAGAAGCATGTTAAACTGTGGATAAATCAACTTGTCTTTTATTGTCAATTGTGCTCATTCCTGTTGCATGTCATCAATCTGGCAACCCACATGAGTGTCAAGTCTGAAAACAGGAGAAACAACACTTTCCAATTTTTTTAAAATCTGGATTGCACTACCCATTTTAACCACTAGCTGTCAATATTACATACTGCACCTTTCTTTTTTTTTTTCAAATCATCATGTACAGTGAAAGAGTTAAAAAAAAAAGTTATACCTAGAGTTGTGAAGTTTCTCTGAATAACAATGCACATACACATATGTACAGTTAGCTAATAAGAGGTCTATAATCTGGGTAGACCTGTAAGGCATTTATTGTACTGTAAAGTGTTTTGAGGATGTACAAAAGGTATTGCTAGAGGATCTTGCTCTCAAATGCATCTTTAGAGCTTCATATATTTTCTAAGAGTAATGAAAGGCTGTTAAAGAAAGGCTGTGTGAAAAACCCTTATATGGCGATTTTGGGGTTTGGCCGTGTTTATGCAAATGATTAACATCAGGCATGCAGTCACTCATGAACCCTCCAAAACTGTTAACGATAGAATGAGGTTAAATTCATGTGCACACACTAGTGTTGTGAGAAGTTCTCCTGTGCGTACAAATCTGAAATATTACACGTAATTATTAGTGAACAAGAGCCATTGTCTCGCTTTTCTGCTTGTCACTGCATCACCTGAAGCAAATTGTGCGACCTTTCAATAAAATACATACTACATTCTTACCAAATAATGTAAACAGACGTGCAGAGGTGGTATCAGAAACAACAAGGACTATATGAAATTCTCTTGCAATGCAGTGCAATGAACATGCAATATTTTACAGTTTCTACTGTATTTCTCTTGTTCTGAATCACATCAAAGGCATTTCTGGAAGTTTCTTTAACTTTGGGCACTTTAAATGTCCCAGTGATTGAGAGAACTTTTTCCTCTCATTAAAATTTCTTGGAAACTTTCTGCCATGTTTTCAGCATTTATTTTTGTAGATTTAGTTTTACCCTTACTTAGACTTTCAGTGTTAAACTATAATAATCCAGCATAACAATTAAAACTGCAATGCTCTAAACAAGTTAAATAAACAATCATTAAAAAAAAACATTTCAACATTTACTTTGTGAAAAATGATTTCTGTTTGACGTTTCCACCCCAACCAACCCAACTAGTTTACTGCACCAAGCAGAGGGCATTTCAACGAACAGCACTGAGATGAAATGTGATGTGTGAAGAATACAAAGAAAAAATATAGTAAATGTCACTTGTGGACAGATTGTTTTGTTTGTATTTTTAGTCAAGTTTCAATTTTGTCAAAATTATGTAGGCTACAAATTGTAAAAAAGTCTGCCATTTTACAAAAACTGTTAATAGAGGGTTTGCACTTACGTCACGATTTGGTAAATTACCCAGATGCACGTCCATACTGGAGATAAATGTAAACAACAGCATGGATTGTAAGGTTAATGTACTGCTGAATATGTTGTTCTGCTAATTTATGTTGCCTAAACCACCAAAAAAATGTTGAAGCTGCTAAATCGTATAGAGAAGTAGGGATAGGATGATAAATCTATTAATTGATCAATTCTAAGATCTTCCGAACGCATCACGATTCTTTTTGGAATCGATTCTGATCTTAAATTTTAACAGCAGATGGTGCTCTAATCTAGTTTTTATTCACACACTCAAACGCTCACGAAGAAGAGTGCTAAAGAGCACCTGTGTGTTCGGCTGAGTCATGTAATTTTACCTCGGCTCAGAAAGCTTTTATGACGTGTAAACACAGCCCACTGTGAACACCCTTGTAATTTGTTTCAACCTTTTTGAATTGTATAAATGATTATTTTAGGTTTAAGTGCATGTAAGGATTTGGAAACAAGCAGAGTACGGCTGTTTCTAAAGCAAGCAGTGCCATCTGCTGTTCAAAGTTAAGTCCAGAATCGATTTGAGAAAGAATCGCGATGTGTTTAAAAAATCTTAGAATCGATGCTAAATCATTTCTCGATTCACTTTGCTACAATTTATCATCCCATCCCTGCAGAGAAGGATTTAGCAAGCAGGAAAGGGCACAATAGTTCGACAAACTAAAGTTAATAGATTGCAAAGATACGTACGAGAAGTATTATTTAAGATATTAGCCTAACATTCTAACTACCTGACTGGAAATGATAAGAACAACATAAATGTTGTCAAGATTCTTGCCCTGTAAATCCTGGTTTTGTTCCTCAGACAGTTTTTAGCACTCTTCTCCTTGATTTGTTATAATTTTTGGCAGTTTGTAGTACTCCAAATGTTTTAACCGATAAGTACAGCCCCAAAAACTTGACAATAACTGAACATTTTCCAGCAGCAATAATCAGCAAAAAAATGTGAGGTTCGTTCGGTTCAGGGCAATTGTTTATGCTCAGTGTCGCCAATATGGCCAATTGATGACGTGTTGTGAAAACACAGAGAAACACTATTTCTCAAACGGAAGGCTAGATCCTCAGGAAGTCGCATTTGTAGGTTGCATGCATCATAAAAATCATCTTAAAAACATCACAAAAAAACATCTTATTTTATAATATTAACAGTTATGAATTTGACTATTATTCTTAGTGAAGCGTAAATTGTTGTAATATACTAATGACTCACGAATGTAATGCTCATTTAACTGAAATAAACCAGGCTTGACGACGTATGCAACCTGCAAATGCGACCCCTGGAGGATGCAGTCTTCCATTTTAAAAAAACAGCCTATATCCACCTTTTTCTGAACGCGGAGGTCATGCCCGAATGGAGCAATGCTTTACATTTCTGGTCTCTGGTGTTTCTAGTCAAATTAACATATTTTCTGCGCCGATAAAATAATGTTAAACTTGCACACATTTTCATATTTAGTTATACTTAAAAAGTTTCAATTCGGTTGATCTATTTTAGCCCGTTTTAACATGAAAGTTATGGAGACTCGAACACGAAAGCACCTCATCGGTTACTCAAGAAAGGTGGATAAACACATACACAATTTGCATTCAAGTAATTGTTAAACTCATCAAACTACCAAAGAAAATGAATCAAACGTAACATTTCACAAGTTATCCTCATCAACATTAGAGGTAATATATATATATATCGCGTTTCTCTGTCATCTATTATTTTTACTCGTGACAGAAACACCAGCAGCGATTGTTGTGAGCAGATTACTACGAGAGCGCCGCCTAGTGGTCGGATGTAATGTATGTCCTGTGAGTTTCATATAATCTTATATAACCTTTTAATTAATATGACATTCTAAATCTCTGTGTTTAATAATTATACAAGCTGCTTTTCGTGTCAACAGCGTGTGTAGTTAGAAGTTATATATAGGCTTGAAACAATGACAAGGGTCAGTAAATGATGACAGAATGAGTTGAAATATTATTTTATTATAAGATGGCTTACTGGTGTCTTGATGTGACAAAGTACATGACTGATGAGAGGACATAACTGACACTTTTTATAGGAATATAACAGCGATATATTATCATTTTTGATTTATACATGAAACATGTACAATTCATATGATATATTCCTTCACCAAATTAGATGCTGATTTTAGATTTGGCTTGTTCTGGCACAACTTAAAGTCTGATGTCATGTCATGTGAAATCACTGAAGAAAGGCTTAAAAGCCCATATGCGTTTTTAGGATAACTGAAGACTGAAGCACTTGCCTAGACCATCTGAGTATGATCCAAACTTTTATCATTGACATTGTCAATTAACTCTGGCTGATCCAACTATAGTGAGACTAGACTGGTGTAATCCATACTGTAATGAGACAGGTGACCTGCTGGTGCCTGCACAGTGCAGATAAAGAGCCCGTGTACGGTGTTTCCTCAGACGGCAGGTGTTTTCCGTGGCAGGTATGAGACACTTCTCTTGGCTCCACCGCAGACATTGTGATGCACGAAGGCATCAGTCCAAGCATTCTCGTTCCACTATAATCACTTCCAACCTTGCCAAAAAAATTTGGCACTTACAATAATAGTACCCCTATTTTCTCTTCTTTTTTTTCTTTTTTTTATCAAAATTCAATTATGAAAAGAAAATTATGCGTCATCATCATTGCAACGTGGAATGAAATTAAATGCAAATTAGCATGGTGGTGTGCAATTGTTTGAGTTTTGTGTGTGTGTGTGTGTCATGGAATAATGGTGTAAATGTTGATAAGGACAAGAGGAGAAATAATTTGTCTCCTGGCTTTTGGGATGAGAGAAAGAGAATGGAGGTGCTGGTACCTGCACAAAGGCGAACAGGAGAGAGGGCATGCTGGGAAAACAGGTGCCAGGATGTATGCGAGTACAAAATGGTGCTTTGACAATGAGAGAAAATGACTACCAGCCTCTTTCACCTTTTGCAGCACAATAGGCATAATTAAACACATCTGTTGTACGTTGTCGGAACCAGCTATGCCATTTTATAACCTCGTGCTGCTTTTATTTTTGTGTTACAGTCCTATAAAAGAGGCAATGTGATGCAATAGAATAGTGGAGGTGTTTAAATTAGCATACTGCCATACTTATTGTTATTTGCAATGTGCATAACATAAACAGTATGTGACTTTTCTGTATGCATGGAATACAGAAATCTGTCCAATTAAGTGTACAACCCTATAGCACAATACCTGAGGTACTGCATCTTGCAATGCACTCTAATGCTGTATGCCACTATACAACTAATTTAAAGAAACTGTTCAAAATGTACTCACCTTCAGGCCATCCAAGATTTAGATGAGTTTGTTTCTTCAACACAACAGATTTGGAGAAATTTAGCATTACATCACTTGAACAGTGAATGGATGCTGTCACGATGAGAGTACAAACAGCTGATAAAAAACATCATACTAATCCACAAGTAATCCACACCACTCTATTTCATCAATTAATGTCTTGTGAAATGAAAAGCTAATTTAATTTCAAACCATTAATTTCATCTCGTCTGAATCAGGAGAGAAATATGCACAGATCAAGCATCCTTTACAAACAAAGTAAACAAATTCTGTTCTGTCTTCTAAAAATATGTCAGATTTTGATGTTAGAGGACAACAGGGGATGGACCTTTTTAACTGGAGGAAGCATTTTTATGGACTCATATTTTGGCTTTAGTTATATCAGTTATTGTGATTCTTCAAATTCTATGCTGTTAACTATTTGAGAAAGTTTTTAGGACCTTGGTGCATCAGTTACACATTATTTCTCTGGACAGCATTCATTATTAAAAGAGAAGTCCACTTCCAGAACAACAATTTGCAGATAATGTGCTTACCCCCTTGTCTTTCTTTCTTCAGTCGTAAAGAAATGACATTTTTTGAGCAAAACATGCCAGGATTTTTCTCCATATAATGGACTGATATGGTGCCCCGAGTTTAAACTTTCAAAATGCAGTTTAAATGCAGTTGTAAACGTTCCCAGCTGAGGACGAAGGGTCTTATCTAGCAAAACGATCAGTTATTTTCATTAAAAAAATACTATTTAAATACTTTTTAATCTCAAATGCTCGTCTTGTCTTGCTCTCCCTGAATTTCTGGCTTAAGACAGTTAGGGTATGTTGAAAAACTCTGATCGTATTATTTTCCCTCAACTTCAAAAATCATTTCAAAATCATCCCACATCGCTGCAGAAGTACTGACACAGATCAAACACCTGTAACAAAAAAGGTCAAACAAGTTGAGGGAGAACATGAGATGGGAGTTTTTCAACATACCCTAACTGACATGAACTGGAAAAAAACAGAGGTCGGGAAGAGCAAGACAAGACGATCATTTGACATTAAAAAGTATATAAATTGTATTATTTTTACGAAAATAACTGATTCGTTCTTCCTCGGCTGGGATTGTTTACAACCGCATTTGGGATCATTTGAAGCCGCATTTAACCCTTTAACTGTCACTGCTCCCCAGGTGGGATGCCTAAGTTTACTTCACCATATTACAGATAAATCATAATCTAATCATCACAAACTATACATCATTGGAAAGGTCTAAGACTCCTAAATAGATATTTAACAATATTTTTAGAATGTAGGAAAAGTAACAGATTAATATATGTCAAGAGTGCAACTTAGACTTTCTTCGTTGCCTTTTTCCCTATCATGCAATAGAAATCATAAGAAATTATATATCAGTTCAAAACTTAAAATATCAAAATTCATTCTTTGAAAGGCATTTTAAAATCAGACATTGCATTACCACGGAAAATGTATATCAAAATCATATTACAAAATGTTTTCATTTTTCAGTAAACAAGCGAATTTTGCCAAGATATTTTCGGAGATGATAGACAAGATGGTAAGGCATAATAATTTAATGAAAACTTAATTAAAAAAAAAAAAAAAAGGCATTCAACCTATTTTTAGCGCAATATCCGATGGGTTTTCTCAGATCGCATTACACTAAATGATAGTTTCAAAGTCTGATACTTCTTGTTAGCAACCTTTTTCATTGGGTAGCTTGACTGGAGTTTGCCTATTTTAAATTATGAGTAGCTTGTAACTTAGGAAGCTACAGTTCCATAGTTTCTTTGCCAACAGTGCTGCCTTTTCCATTTCGCATTATCTATCATTACAAAGTTGCAGAATGTCTGGCACAGAGAAAGATACTGACCCGGTCTGTTGACTAACTGTATATTGTAGCCTCTTGATCTGTATATTAACTCTGACTTTCAGGTCAGTGATTTGTATCTTTGCGCCTGCGTTTGCCAGCACCTCAGCTCAGCTGTTCCTTTCTTAGCAGCAGCAGTTCTGTCTTAGAGCTAATGGCTCCTTCTCCTACAATCCCTCGTCTGAACTGTGACAGCTCACAGAGCCCTGTTTCACCCCTGATAGTCAGCCTGCCAAAAATGTCTGAATCTCGTTAGCAGACGCCGACGTGTGGCATCGCTGCAAGCCCTGTGCGAGAAGCACCGCCGAAGACGACTAAACGTTTTCGGCGGGTGCCTTTGGTTCTAAGCGTCTCTGCCAGCCCAGATTTCAGACATTAGCATTTGTCCTTGTGTCTGGCAGGCAGCAGATCCTCAAAAAAAACTAGAAAAAAGCTAGTGTTGAGTGCATATACACTCCCAGCAACTAGCTTGCCTGTCTTTGCCCACCTCATTTGCGCTCCCAAGATGTCCACCCACCCATTCTGATAGTAATAATATGGTGCCATGGTCATTCTCTCATGGCATCGGACACATGCATCATGGCGCTGGCATTTTGCTCAGGTTGGCAAAGGTGCGTAGTATCTGCAAGGGGTTTGGCGCCTGGAGCGGTGGTGCATCCGTGTCATTGCTTTCACGGCCGCGCCCAGCTGTTGTCTTGGACATGGCTTTCATTTCCGTGGGTGATCTCAGTAGTGACAGGGCTCGGAGCATTGCTGGCAGGATGAACTAATCTCCTGCGGAGCTCGATCAGCAACTCTTCCCTGTCTATTAGTGGTGCAGAAGATTCTGGGAATGGATGGCTAGTGGTCTGCAATTCTGTGGAAAAGGCTAAGGAGAACAGAATGTTTGGGATATTGAGTGAGATATCAGAGCATATATACTGTGTATAGTCTTATGTTTACTTAGGCTGCATTCATTTGATAAAAAGTAAACATTATTATAATTTAAAAGAGCTGTTTTCAATTTGAATTTATTTTAAAATGGCATTAATTTAAGTGATGATAAGCTGAATTTTCAGCATCATTACTCCAGTCTTTGGTGTCACATGATGCTTAAGAAATCATTCTAATATGCTGCCTTGTTGCTCAAGAAACATTTATTTCTTATACAATGTTCAAAACAGTTGTGCTGCTTATTAGTTTTGTGGATACAGTTAGGATTCTTTGATGAATAAAAGGTTTTTAAAAATTACACTATTTTGTAATATTATAAATGTCTGTACAGTCTGTACAGTTGCTGATCAATTTAATGCATCCTTGTTGAATAAAAATATTATTTTTGAAAAAAAGAAAAAAAAATCTTGCTACAAACATTTTAGATAGATAGCTCACTTTTAGATTTTTAGCTATTTTCTAGTCTTTTAGTTTACAATTTTTATTTGGAAAGACATACAGTAAATCATACACGGCAAGAAAAGGAACATGTGTTAATTAAGTCAATATGATCTATTTTGATGTTATATTGACTTGTTTAGTAAACAAACACAAGGGGAGGGTAATATGTAGGACCAAAAAAAAAAAAAACTTTTTTAAGAAACTATATCTGTATCTGTTAGAATGTATATGTGTTACTTCGTTCATCTGGGTCAACATATGTTAGCTACAAAACCCAAGATGGATCATATGCTAAATGAAGGGAAAGCATCAGGGGAATTTCCTGCACTCACTGGTCCAGAATCTTCTTGCACCTGGTGTACTCAGGTGACAGCCAGCCAGCTGAGTCCTGGATAGCTTTTCTTTGCTTTCTCCGTCTCACACTGGCGGTCATTGCCTTGTGCAAATCTATGAAATGTGCATGGTTGACACTTGCTATACAGCTAAGCTGCAGGATGAACTGACACTACAAGACACCTACAAAACCAAGCACTGTTCAACAAAATGAAAAAATTCAAGCTGAACATATTGTTTCGTATATATATATATATGAGTACTTGATTCTAAATTAGGCCAGTTTTAAATTTTGCCATAAAAGGACCATGAAATGTAATTTTCAATGTGTTTGTTGTTATTTGGTTGGGTCTAGTTTTCATGTCTCACAGGTGTATTTTCTTAAAAAAAAAAGAGCAAGTAAAATACCATCTTTTAGCTTTGAGAAATTGAGAACCTCTGAAGTATATATGCAACGAAAATAGCTGCACAATGACGAACTGTTGCAATACCAAGTGAAACACAGTTGTAGTGTTTTGTTTTTTAATGAGTTGAGGGTTTTGAACAAATCAGATGAATGAATGATTTGTAAAGTCCATCCACTGGCCCAAACGCGGAGTCCAGTTGCCTGGTTGAAGGTTAATGCATGTTCGGTCTTTTCACAGCGCTTCTGCAAAGTTCGCTTAATTTATCAGGATTTAGTTTCACTTTTAATTTAGCTCCATGTTTAATCTGACTCCAATTTCGTACGATCGTTAGAATTTAAGTGTTTAATTTAGGCTGATCACAAATATCAGTTATGTATTAATTTAGATATCTGATCATTTCGGACTCGCTATACTTTCAATTATTCGTTCATTGGGGATCCGATGCCGCTCAGAGTCTGACGCCGGCTGATTACGTCGATCTCACAATCACAAAAACGCCAGTCTGATTGTTGAGTCAGAGGTATGTAGGTGACTAAATACCCTTTTTGACAGCCGCCTACTGCTTGCCTTCACAAAAAGTGTAGTTTACTTTTAGTCTCTTCCCGTACAACTTGCTAACATCAGTGATAGACAGAAATCAGGAGGTCTCAGATGATGTGCCTACTGCTCCATTCAATCCTGAGCCTGCAGTTTGCTCTATCCTGGTCATAACTTGCGGTAGCACCAGCCTCCTCACAATCTACTGGAAATAATGATTTCAGAAGAGTCTAAAATGAATCAAATATAATGTTTTATTTGTCAGGTAAAAATGTATCACGCCAATTCCGCAATTAAACAATGAAAATCCAATTCAGAATTAAATTCAGTTCCAATTCAAATAAATACATTACATGAATTACTCAAAGATAAATCTAAGAGTGGGAGATGCATACCTGACCGCAGAGAGATACACAGCAGCATGTGAGAGGTTTGGAGGCAAAGCTCCAGAGACTCTCACACACAGTGTGGGGTTCTTCTGAATACAGAATCCCCCCGTAGTGTTTTGTCACTTCGCTTATATACCCAGACCAAAACAAACAAATCTTCCAATCAGTTGTAAAAACATAAAGACCTTTTGGTTTGTCAGGAGATCTCATGACCCAGGGTCACACCTGGCTGGAGATTCTCACCCGACCCTAAGGAGAAAACACACCCCTCAGCAGCAGTCTTCCTCATAACATAAGTGACTGCTGTGAAAATGAGACCATTTTACCAATCGCATGGAGACCTTTAGAATGATACCAAACACGAAAGGGAAAATTCAACATATTCACAAGATGTAACACATGTAGTATATGGACATTCTTAGTGACTTTCAGTGGAATCTTTTGGGGGAAAGGAGTGATGCAGGGAGGGGAGAGAAGAGGGAGGAAGGGGGTTGTAAATGAGCAATAGGGGTGGTGTTGTTTGCCCTCTTTGAAGATCTCTTCTCCAGATTAGTTTTATTGTTTTGTTGCATGGCATCTGTTTTTGTCAGAGTTCCTGGACTTTAAATTCATGAGGAAATAATTTCACATCTTACAGATTCAAATGACTCACTCCTAACGGTGGTCACTTTGTTCTTGAATTAATTAAACTGAACTGAAAATTAAAAGAATCGGTTAAGTGAATGATTCAGATGATTCACTCACTTGTTTTGTTCCTGAATGAATCAGTGTTTTTGAATGAATTGGTTGAAGGATTGGTTTAAATGAATCATTTATAAAGGCTTTCACTTGTTTATTCCTAAATGAATCAAGATGAATTGTAACTCAAACGTATTGGGTGAGTGAATAAATCAAATGACTCACTCAGTTATTTTGTTCCTGTATTAATTAATGAACAAAATTTGTTTAATAAACAAATTATTTGAGTGATTGATGCAAAAGACTTACTTATAAAGACCATTGTCAATTGTTTGTTAATGAATGAATCATTGTTTTTTAGTGAATGATTCAAATTACTCAGCCGTACAGGAGGTCACATGTTTGTTATTTAATGAATTAGCATTTATAAAAGAATTGGCTGAGTGAATGACTCAAATGACTCTCTCGGTTGTTTGTTCCTGTACAAGTTTGAACAAATTGGTTAAATGACTGATTTAAATGAATCACTCACAATGGTGTTCACTTGCTTGTTCCTGAATGAATAAGGATGAATTGTAACTCAAAAGAAATGTTAAGTGCATGATTCGAACGACTCATTCAGCTGTTTTTTTTGTAACAAATCAGTTAAGTGATTACTTTAAATGAATCACTCATGAGAGCATTCACTTGGTTGTTCCTGAATGAATAAGGATGAACTGTAACTCAAAGAATGGTTTGAGTGAATGATTCATATGACTCATTCAGTTGTTTTGCTCCTGTTTGAATCAGCATTTTTGAACAAATTATTTAAGTTACTGATTCAAATAACTCACTCATGAAGACTATATATATATATATATATATATATATATATATATATAATTATTATTTTTTTTTGCTCCTAAATGAATTCATGTTTTTGAACTAATCATTCAAATGATTGATTTAATTGAATGATTTAAATAATAAATATGGTCACTTGTTTATTATTAGCACCCATGTAGGGCTTTAATAAAAATGTGATGCCAATACTACGTGAATCAGTAAAATGACAGACGTTCTATTCTAATAACTGTAACTCAGACATTGTTTATAAAGCTAACCACATCCAAACAGTGTTTTAAATAAAGACCAATTTGAAAATATATACAGTATTTTTGACATGGCGCTGCAGAAACACTCTGCAAAAGCACCTTATTTAAGCAATTCATCACCTTTGCGATCCGGCGTGCACATGCCAGGATCTCTAAAGATCAGCTTCCGTGTTGCTCAGTGACTGCTGGAGGAACAACAGAAGGTGACGGGCGTGCTATGGTGAGACAATTACACATAACATACAGTACCTTACTGAATCATAGAGCACTGAGAGTGACATGAAATTGATTTTCTAACTGCTGCCTGTTCGGCCCACTTCATTCGCTCTGAAATATGATTACCTGACCTGCAAATACTGCTTGTCCTGCACAAACACAATATGTTGAGAACAGGACGCAGGTGAGAATAGAATGCAGTATTAAAAAATATAGCAGCTTCAGTATTTGGACAAACAGACAACTTGATATGCATCCGCAAAACATGAGAACGGTAGAGTGTTTTATTGCATGCACAAAAAGTACAAACAATACTAAAGTTGTTGACAGTGTTTTTAGCACTTAAAATGTCTACCTGATAGATGTTGTGAGAAATCACACCTGTCTTGCTGACTTTTAGAATAACATACACTGATGAATGAGGAGTACAAAAGGAGCGTGTATAAAGAAAGTAAACAGGGTCAATTATAAATATTGACTTTAGTTTCATATTGATTTATGTATCCTCCTCTATTAAATTCTCCTCATTTTACAGATGGATTTTTTCGTTGTGTTATGAGTAATCATAAGAGACACTCTAATAATAGTTTTACATTGTGATTATTTTGGAATAGCTTAACTTTGTTTTCTAATCAGAGTATCTGTCAGGCAGACGCTTGACCTGTGATTCTCATTATATTTGTCTTTCATGAAACTTAGATTTGTGGTGAAACTGTGATACAAATATGAGAGTAATGACTGTTTTATGTGCAATCACAATGGGACTTGCTTTTAGAAGACAGTGACAACAAATGAAGGCTGTTTAGCATTTGAAAGTGAATTAATGACACTTTCAGTGAGCGAGGGAATCCAGTGGTGCTCTCTGTACGAGAGAGGAAAGGATTATTACACTAAATTCATATAATGAGATAAATGTAAGCTTAATGCATATAGACATGAGATGGGCTCATCCACCAATAAAGTAGACTTGTGGAATAGCAAATGCTGGGATTTCCCAGTATCCAATCTTCATTCAAATAAAATACATACATTTTGTGTGTGTTTCCACTTATTTAACTCAAAATAACAGTGAACTGTCACTTTAAATTATACAAATGATATTCAAAAGTAAGTGACATCATCTTCAAATCATGTTCAAAGGTTAGAACGCTCTCTTGCTCTCTCTTATACACATCAAGAGTGCATTTCATATTAAACAGCACAACTGTTTACAATAATAATAAATGTTGCTTGAACATGGTAGCAACCAAAGAGATTAATTACAAATTATAAATATTTACTTGAAAATATTAAATAGCATGTATCAGTGAGTCACAGTACGTCGCATGATAAATTAATTATTTTTTTTAGGAAATGTTTGCAGACACAGGTGTGTAAAATGTACTGTAGTAAATTATGCTCTCGGTTGATAATCACACACCTGCAAAACTTGGTTTCCAGGAGATGTTAGTATTAACAATGACACCTGAGAAGGTACCGGTATCATTTGATAGATCGGTCACCTGTCTTTTACAACAACTGCCTATGATTCTGAAAGCACAGATGCAGCCTTGAAAGTACAAACTGCTGCTGATATGAATAGGATGCAAACAGAAAAATGTGAATCTACTTGTGTGAATCATGTTAAGCCATCAATAGTGGGTCAAAAGGGACCATGGAGGCATTCATCCCAGCATCAGTGTGTATTCATTCTTCACATGTAAAAAGCTCTACATTTGTTCTCTGTTGACAGCATGAGAGAATGTTTTATCTGTAGCATGTAAAACTTCACGTGATGACACGGTCAGCTGTATTCTGTGATAAGAACCGCGTGTCTCTCGAGTGCCAAATCCAGCAGCCTCAGCAACACAAACGTGCCCTAGCTGCTGAGCTGGCTTTTATCACCTTGGAGGGATAATCTTTTACTTCATTAATTTTTCTCAAGCTGTCATTTTAACCCTGAATCGGGTCTTGCGTGAGGCAACGGATACCCTGTGTCTGCCGTCGTGTAATGTACGTACTGTATAGCCAGCAGACAAGCAGTCTTTTGTTGCTTAGGTTTCCGTGCAAATGGTGTGTTAAACAATCCACTGAAGAGCAAACACATTTAAGCCCTTATGCTGTTGTCAGGCTGTTTCGGAAATGTGTCTCCAAAGTGATGATTTTTAAATTAGCGGGAAGAAGCGGAGATAGCGATATACGGTAAATGTAGACGGGGTTATTTTGGTTAGCAACAGGGGTTTGTGAACCTGCCCTCCACATTTGTCAGGCGTAATAGCTTTGTCAGTTATGCGACAGAGTCTGGCTGTGAGAGGCAGTGGAGGAGGTATTACTGTTTAGCTCACTTTATCATTGAAATGCAACAGGGCTGACTTTAATGCGGGCCCCCTACTGGACGCACTGCCGTCGACGCTCGCAGGAGGCCAACGCTGCATACATCAGCCTGTGACACGAGACGGTGGCGGAAAACAAAGTAAGCAATTACATGACTATATTACAGTGCGAATGAATTTACTTATAGGAAGACAGGTTGAAAAAATGTTCAATGACTTTTAAAATCGGTAAGACGGGAGTGAGTTGAAGCCTGGGAAATGTGCCCGTACTGTTTCAGGCCCCAGTGGGAAATGTTTAAACATTGTGTTTTATGTGGATAGACTCAATGCTTTGTTCCTGGGGTTTCGAGCAAAAGAAAGTTTTACAGTGCCATTCAGTCATGAGCCACCAAGTACTTTGTGACTTTGAGTCAGTTGAATGTATTGTTAGCTTAAAGTCAACATGAAACAACGTTAGCAAACCATTTTACTTCTCTAATCTGACATATTTTTAAGTGAAACAGCATATCCAATGAGAAAAACATATGGTGGAGAAGAGAAAGATTATTTTTGCAGTCAGATGGTGTAGTTACGATATCTACCAGCAGGGGCTAGCTAAACCATGCTAACTAGCCAAATACTTAAGGCAGGATCGACAACAGGGCAAATTAGCATGAGAGCGCAATCCCATAAAAGTGCCGATGGGAATGGAAAGTTATGTGGCTGATCTACTGACAATGTGACATAAAAACAGTCAGCGCAATTTCATAATGATCAATGTAATCTATCAAAAACAGCACAAAATGAGCTGCAAGCAGCAATTAAGGGGCCAACCACAACAGAGGTCAAATGAAGAGCTAAGGAGCTGTCTTTAATTCCTCAGTTGAGACCAGGGTTCTCCAAACCCCATCCTGGTGAGGCTTATGCTGCCTTCACGCCATGTCTTAATTACCATAATTCCGAGATGACAACACGTGACATTTTACTCATAGCTTTCCATGTTGTCGGACTCGGAGGTAGTGCCTAGGTAGTGCCAACCTGATGGCAGTACATCTTTACATCTTTAACTGGTTTACGTCGTAATTCTAAAAACATTCAGAGTTTACAAGTTGTAATTACGAGTTCAGGAACACGTGAGGGCTTTGGCGTTGACAGTGTTGCCATAGAAACACATAATTCAGATTAGAAGTAGATTAGAGTAATTAGAGTAGAACAGCGGTCATCAAACTTGTTCCTGGAGGGCCGGTATCCTGCAGAGTTTACCTCCAACTTTCCTCAACACACCTGCCTGGAAATTTCAAGTATACTTAGTAAGACCTTGATTAGCTGGTTCAGGTGTGTTTGATTAGGGTTGGAGCTAAACTCTGCAGGGACACCGGCCCTCCAGGACCGGGTCTAGTGACCCCTGGAGCAGAATGTCACGTTTTCAATTTTTTTATACCTTTTGACTAGTAGGTGGCACTGTGTCGAACATACTCATGTGCCTTCAGGTCATGCTTGGTATAACACGTACCAAGCTTGGTCTGAATCTGCTGAAGCGTTGCGAAGATGTAGCCTCATGTCCTTTTTTGCTCAAATTTCATCAAATTCGCTAACGCGCTTTCCGAAAACGATTTGACATATAAAAAAAAGCTTTTGCTAACTTTTGACTAGCATTGTCTAAAGTATGATCTGAGCAAATTTTGGTAAAAAAAAAAACGGCAAATTGTCTAGGATGAGTTTGAAAAATTCTAAATTGCAAAAAATAATAACAATAAAATATTTACCTGGCAAGAGCTAAGGGAAAAAGGAATTTTGCTTCTAGACCTTATTTTTCACAAGTTATTAGCAGAAATATGAATGCACATTGGCCTGTTGCTGGCACTAGAGAGTTTGAGGTAGATACAAATTTGTTATGGCTAATACTGACACTGTCCTGTATCAGTGTGCCAGATTTAATAACTTTCTCACAAGAGGTTCAAGCAGAGCCGATTATCATCAGGTGAGTGTAATCTACTAACAGCACAGGTGCAAACTGGTTTAAGACATGCTTTTTTGGGTGTCAAATTCAGGTGTATTTTTGTTTGTTTTTAAATTATTATTTCAGGTCCACACCACCCCTTCCAATCCGATTGAAATTCCATTCAGATTGAGCTCATTTGGATCAACCGTGGTGTTTACATTAAAGCTTTTCAGTTCGATTGAACCATCAGTTTGATTATGAACAGATTATTTGGGTGTAAGGAAATGTGATAGCTAAACATAGCTATTGACTCTTGGTAATATCAGCCAGAGTGAAAGATTTGATTCAGGTTGAGGTGGAAACAAGTAATTGCTTTTTGATACTTTTTTATCATCGTTTTTCATATGCACAAATTGCTAGTTTACGCTTCCACTGAGCATCTCTATATAATCACATCTAAGCTATCTCTAATCCCTACTTTACACCACTGAAATCCAATGAAAACTCCTTTGTATTTGTGATCAAGTGGCATCCCAATCTTTTCAGAAATGTTTTGTGCAATTATAACAGGTAAACACAGAGGCATACTGCAGGCCATCTGTCTCACATGGCCAGAGTCGTCCAAGGCTGGTAATGGGAGATAGCACATCTCCAAGTCCCATATTATTACTGCTATCAGGGACTGATAACAGCAAATCAAATGAAGGTAATAAATGTAATTTATGACAGATCTCATGAGCAAATTCATCAAAACTGCACCTCATGCACTTTGTTTAATTAAGTTCTTTTAACTTTTTACTTCTTGGTTTGTACTTTTGTAATCTACCTGTGTACAACACCACAAATTTTTCTAAACTAAAGGTGTTGAACATATTTTTAATTTGTGAGGCTATGAGAACATGACTGATTATTCGACACTCATTTCACACTTCAGGTTTTGAGTTGACAAGTGAGTAAAAGTTCATTCTTTGTAGTTTTAACTTAATTTTCTTCTGCAGGTACAGAACAACTCCAAGTGATCTATATTTAGATCACAACTGCACAGCATGCACAGAAATATATGTTCATATAGTATAATTTATTTACTCAGCATTTTTGTCAACAAAGTCTACACAAAACTATGTTCTCAGTTCATTTGCTTAGATAATGTGGTATTTTAAATGATCCATAATGCATAGAGAAGGCATATTTCATTTGAAAATAGTTTACATGCTAATATACTAGTTATTAAGGGAGAAGTCCACTTCCAAAACAAAGATTCACATATAATGTACTCACCCCCTTGTCATCCAAGATGTTCATGTCTTTCTTCAGTCGTAAAGAAATTATGTTCCCCTTCAGGAACTCGAGCCGCGTCGAAACGCTTTGGGAACGCCTTCAGCGTGACCGCGCTCTGAATCACGTGTGCAATCAAACCAATGGAAGAACGAAACGTCACAGGCGGGTGACGTCACTGACCAGGAAGCATAAAAGCACGTGCGCCAGAACGAGCGTCAGCTTCTGTCTTTCAGCAGCGCTCTGTGTTTGTCTGTGCTGTCTCTTTTTTGGTCGCAAGTTAGCACCACTTTTATTTCGAGACAGTATGTCAAAGAGTGAGAGAAAGTCAAAGAACATCAGCAAGCCAGGTTTTAGAGCGTGTGTTCCTCCCTGCTCTCGTTACATCTCGAGCGGGGATACACACGCTCTATGCGTGGCTTGCTTGGGAGCGGAGCATGCGGCATCGGCCCTCGAGCGGGCCGATTGCCCGCATTGTGACGCATTGCCTATGCGTCTGCTCCGCTCCCGGAAGGACCTCTTCTCCGCGGAGGGGTCCTTCATCAGCGTTCCCCGCGGGTCCGGTCCCGCTTCCGCCGAGGCGGAGCGGCGGCTGCACTCGTGGGGTTCGCAACTGGATCTGGTGGAGGGTATGGAGACGGGTGACCCCCTATCTTCTGCCTCACCCACCAGATCCGCTGCCCGGCCTTCGGGATCGGAAGCCCGCGCTGCGGTTTCTTCCCCCCGGGGGTCGGCCTCCACGCTCGCCATATCTTCCTCCGAGGAGGTTGATGTGGTGAGTGTGGATGAGGCTGCAGCACCTCAGTTTCCCCAGTACGAGGAGCTACTGGAGGTGGTGACTCAGGCGGTGGCCAAGCTCAGCATCGATTGGCCCGCCGAGCCATTAGTCGAACCGCAGAAGAGTAAGTTGGACGAGAGATTTCTGCGGTCTCGACCACCTCCAGCACGCCGGAGCCTTCCGTTCTTTCCTGATCTCCACACTGAGGTGTCGAGATCATGGAAGGCACCCTTCTCGTCCCGCTTGTTCATCCCCGCTTCCTATAATTACGGTTATGTGGCGGGGTTGGATGAGCGAGGGTACAGAGCGATGCCTCGGGTGGAACAGACGCTCGCGAGCTATCTGTCCCCCGAGTCTGCATCGTCTCTGAAGGCTCCGGTCTTGCCCTCCAAGCCGCTGCGAGTCACCTCAGCGCTGGTGGGCAAGGGGTACACGGCTGCGGGTCAGGCTGGTGCGTGTCTGCACACCATGTCGGTGTTACAGGCGTACCAGGCTGACCTGCTCAAAGAGCTGGATGAGGGTGAGGAGATCAAAGATAGCGATATCTCTGAGCTCAGGAGGACCGCTGATTTGTCTCTCCGCGCCACTAAGGAGACCGCCCGTGCCATTGGGCGGTCTATGGCAGCCCTTGTGGCCGCGGAGAGACATCTCTGGTTGACCCTGTCCGACATGAAAGAGAAGGACAGGGTCTTCCTTCTGGACGCCCCGCTTTCGCCTGCTGGTCTGTTCGGCGACGCCGTCAATGCCGTCGTCGACAGATACCAGGAGGCGCGTAAGCAAGCGGCGGCGTTCCAGCGGTTCCTCCCTCGCCGTCATCCGGCTCGCGGGGCTGCTGCGACGGAGCAGCCCCAGCCGTCTACCAGCTCCTCGTACCGGGAAGCTCAGAAACAGAGCGTGGCCACTCGCACTCCTCCCCATCGAGAGCGAGTGGTCAAACGCTCTAGGTCGAGGACCTCCCAGGCTAAGCCCGATCTGAGGGTCGTGCTTCAGTCGAAGAGGTCCTCGACCAAGCGGTCCTGACGGGTCGGGACCGCCGGGGGCAGCCCCATCTGGGGGGAAACGGGTAGCACCGCAGTATTCGGTGTCCGGGTCCCCCCCGTGCCCCCGGGAGATCGCCCTGCCTACCCTGCCAGTGTTTCAGGGCGCAGCGGTCTCCAGCGAGCATCCACCCCAGTTTTTCCCGCCCGGCAACGTAGCGGGGCTGGGGAGCTCGCCACCCCCGCGGGGGTCTCTGGGACCGCTGGTTCAGGTGCTTCCTGCCGGGCAACCGTTTCAGGACACCGTTCCAGCGGCCCCCTAACACCAGAGGCCAGCCTCGAGAGGCTGGTTCCCTTAGTAGATCATTTGGCAGCGTGGAAACTACTGCCCAATGTGTCTGCTTGGGTCCTGCATACTGTAGAGCGAGGTTATCGCATTCAGTTCGGCGCACCACCTCCGCCGTTCAACGGGGTCTCTCCCACTCTGGTGGGCCCCGAGCAGGGTCTGGTAATGGAACAGGAAGTAGCTACTCTCCTGAGGAAGGAGGCCATCGAGGTGGTCCCTCCTCACGAAAGAGAGTCCGGGTTCTACAGCCGGTACTTCATTGTTCCGAAGAAGGATGGGGGCCTGCGTCCCATTTTAGATCTGCGTCTGCTGAACCGCTCAGTCAAGAGACTGAAGTTCAAGATGCTCACCATCAAGCAAGTCGTGTCTCAGATCAGGTCCGAGGACTGGTTTGTCACGATAGATCTAAAAGACGCATATTTTCACGTCTCCATCCTTCCTCATCACAGGAAGTTCCTGAGGTTTGCTTTCAGGGGCGAAGCTTACCAATATCGGGTTCTTCCGTTCGGCCTAGCACTCTCCCCCCGCACTTTTACGAAGTGTGTGGATGCAGCTCTGGCTCCTCTGCGACTCCAGGGCATCCGCATACTCAATTACATCGACGACTGGCTGATCCTAGCTCAGTCGGAGATGGAGGCAGTTCGGCATCGAGATGTCGTTCTCGCTCACATGAAATCGCTGGGGTTAAGACTGAACGCCAAGAAAAGTGTGCTTTCTCCATTACAGAGGACCACTTATCTGGGCGTGGTGTGGGATTCGACCACGATGCAGGCACGTCTGTCTCCTGCTCGGATCGAGTCGATCCTCACTGCAGTCAAGAGAGTGAAGGAAGGCCTGTCACTCACTGTCAAGCAGTTCCAGCAACTGCTGGGTCTGATGGCAGCAGCGTCCAACGTGATACCTTTTGGCCTGCTGTACATGAGACCCCTACAGTGGTGGCTCAAGACCAAGGAGTTTTCCCCGAGGGGAAACCCACTTCGCATGATCAGGGTCACGCGGCGTTGCCTACGTGCCCTGGACATGTGGAGGAAGCCTTGGTTCTTGTCTCAGGGCCCGGTGTTGGGAGCTCCTTGTCGCCGCGTAACGCTAGCGACGGATGCGTCCCTCACCGGTTGGGGAGCGGTCATGAGTGGCCACCCTGCCCGCGGTCTGTGGAGCGGTCGCCAACTCACGTGGCACATAAATTGCCTGGAGATGCTGGCCGTGTTTCGGGCTCTGAAACACTTTCTCCCGGACCTAAGAGACCGCCATGTGTTGGTCCGCACCGACAACACCTCGGTGGTCTCTTACATCAACCACCAGGGAGGTCTGCGTTCGCGCCCCTTGTACAAGCTGGCGCACCAGATCCTTGTGTGGTCCCAGGACAAACTCCTCTCGCTGAGAGCAGCTTATGTTCCTGGGCATCTCAACTTGGGAGCAGACATCCTGTCGAGACAGGGGCCGAGGCCCGGGGAATGGATGCTTCACCCCGAGGTGGTGAAGCAGATCTGGAGAGTGTTTGGTCCAGCCCAGGTGGACCTGTTTGCCACGAGGGAGAACACGCAATGTCCCCTCTGGTACTCTCTAGTTCATCCAGCTCCCCTGGGGCTGGATGCCATGGTGCAGACGTGGCCGAGGCTACGTCTGTACGCCTTTCCCCCGATCGCTCTGCTCCCGGGAGTTCTAGAGAGAGTGCGCCGGGACGGGGTGTCCCTTCTTCTAGTAGCCCCGTACTGGCCGGGCCGAGTATGGTTCTCGGACCTGATTTCTCTCCTCGACGGCTCTCCCTGGGAGATTCCCGTCAGGGGAGATCTCCTCTCACAGGCAGGGGGTACCATTCTTCACCCCCGGCCGGAGCTGTGGAAGCTTTGGGTGTGGCCTCTGAGGGGGCGCACCTCTTAGCTTCCGGTCTCTCAACTGAGGTTGTTGAGACCATCCTCCAATCTAGAGCTCCCTCCACGAGGAAACTGTACGCCTTGAAGTGGAAACTTTTCACTTCTTGGTGCGGACACCGCCAGCAAGACCCAGTTAACTGCCCAGTTGGCTCAGTGCTGGAGTTCCTGCAAAGCCGGTTGTCTGCAGGGTTATCCCACTCCACCTTGAAGGTCTACGTGGCGGCCATTGCGGCCTACCACGCCCCTCTTGGTGGTCTTTCCGTGGGAAAGGACCCTCTCGTTACACGTTTCCTCCGCGGTGCTTTGAGGCTCAGGCCTCCTGTACGACCTCGTGTCCCCTCTTGGGACCTGTCTGTGGTGTTAGAGGCTCTCTGCAGGCCTCCCTTCGAGCCTGTTGAGGAAATCTCGGACAGATTCCTTACTTTAAAAACTGTCCTTCTCTTAGCTCTTTCCTCCCTTAAGAGAATTGGGGATCTTCAGGCCCTCTCTGTGGCCCCTTCTTTCCTGGACTTCGCGCCAGGCCTTTCTAAAGCTTTCCTGTTTCCAAAAGCGGGTTATGTCCCTAAGGTCCCCACCTCGACACCACGGCCTGTCGTACTCCAGGCCTTTTGTCCTCCCCCCTTTCGGGATGCTGACCAGCAGAAGCTTAATTGTATGTGTCCAGTGCGAGCGCTGGATGCATACGTCCACAGGGCTGCCAGGTGGAGAAAGTCAGACCAGTTATTTGTCTGTTATGGCCCCCCAAAAAGGGGCCTCCCTGCTTCTAAGCAAACTTTAAGTCGCTGGGTAGTGGACGCTATCCTTTCTGCTTATGAGGCTTCTGACCTCCCTCCTCCTTTAGGGGTCAGAGCCCATTCTACCCGGAGCATGGCTGCCTCCAAAGCTTTTCTTGCTGGGGTTCCCATGCAAGATATTTGCAACGCTGCGGGATGGTCCTCACCTTTGACCTTTGTTAGGTTTTATGAATTGGACCTGCGGGTCTCGCCTGGTACCTCTGTCCTTTGTCCTAGCACATCCTAGGCAGGGACTAGGGGTCTGGCGGCGTGGGCATCTCATTCCCAAAGCGTTTCGACGCGGCTCGAGTTCCTGAAGGGGAACGTCTAAGGTTACGTATGTAACGAGACGCCGCGTCTCGTAGCCATCCTCCTGCGTCCCTGCGAGCGCTGCTTCTCTCCTGGAAGCTGACGCTCGTTCTGGCGCACATGCTTTTATGCTTCCTGGTCAGTGACGTCACCCGCCTGTGACGTTTCGTTCTTCCATTGGTTTGATTGCACACGTGATTCAGAGCGCGGTCACGCTGAAGGCGTTCCCAAAGCGTTTCGACGCGGCGTCTCGTTCCCTTCGGGGAACCAGGGTTACATACGTAACCTTAGACGTTTTTTAAGGAAAACATTTCAGCATTTTTCTCCATTTAATGGACTGATATGGTGCCCTGATTTTGAACTTCTAAAATGCAGTTTAAATGCGGCTTCAAACGATCAAAAATACGGTTGTAAACGATCCCTGCCGAGAAAGAAGGGTCTTATCTAGCGTTACATTCGGTTATTTTTATAAAAAATAATACAATTTATATACTTTTTAATGCCAAATGCTCGTCTTGTCTTACTCTGCCTGGACTGTTTTTGTTCTGGTTCATGACAGTTAGGGTATGTCGAAAAACTCCCGTCTCATGTTTTCCCTCAACTTCAAAATCATCCTATATCGCTGTTTTACGTTTTTTGTTAAGGGTGTTTAATCTTCTTTGCATGTTCACTGTGCAGAGACTAGGTAGGTAGTTCTGCAGCAATGTAGCATGATTTTGAAATGATTTTTGAAGTTGAGGGAGAAAATACGATTGGAGTTTTTCGACATACCCTAACTGTCTTGAGTCAGAATACACAGAGTTCAGGGAAAGAAAGGCAAGACAAGCGTTTGAGATTAAAAAGTATTTCAATTGTATTATTTTAATGAAAATAACTGATCATTTCACTAAATAAGACCCTTCTTCCTTGGGTGGGATTGTTTACAACCGCATTTGGGATTGTTTGAAGCCGTATTTAAACTGCATTTTAGAAGTTCAAAATTGGGGCGCCATATCAGTCCATTATATGGTGACATTATGGGAGTATATTATATGTGAATCTTTGTTTTGGAAGTGGACTTCTCTTTTAAATCATAATTGCACAGCATGCACAGAAATATATTTTGATATATTTTCATATGATTTATTTGCTAAGCATTTTTGTCAACAAAGTTTACACAAAACTATGTTCTCAGTTAATTTGCTTATGTAATGTGCCATTTTAATTGATCCCAAGCAGGTCTATAATGCATAAGGCATATTTCGTTTGAAAATATTTTACACACTAACATACTAGTTATTAAATCATTAAAGGTAGGATACATCATGTTTTTCATAAAACATGATATCTGAGTCGAGGGAGCCGTGCCACACAAAAGGGCCGTTTGCAAGTGTTATTTAAAAACGTGGTTTATTTTTGTAGTTCCTCTAGATGACACTAGTATTGCAGAAACTCCTTACTCCACCTGTAATATAATATAATATAATATAATATAATACAATATAATATGGCCATCAGTTAAGATTAAGAGTTTTTGCAGCCAGATGGTGTGGTTAGGGCATCTACCAACAGGGGCAAACTGACCCAAGCTGACCTTGTAGAGTACGACTTGATTGTATACCCAGGGAACTGACTGGATTGTGAAAAGCAGTGCTTTGTGTCAGTTTCAGCAGCAGAGTGTTATTGCATTTTGCTGAAAGATTACAAAGACAAGCATTTTTATTTCTTTGGAAGCAATTAATCATTTAGAGTAAGATCAGGAGCATGCGTCACGAAAGTAAACAGAGTCCATTTTGATTTCATGTTGACTTTAGAGTACACTTGGGGCCTAGCAGAGATAAACAACTGTTTTTGGATGATCCCACCTCTGGAGACCAGACAACAGCAGCAGAAAAAGAACATTTCACAGTGTGTTCTAGAGCTTTCATCAGTTTGAAGTCCCAACTCGGTCCCGGCAGGATGTTCTGGCAGTGTTAAATGAAACAATGCCAGTGTTTGAAAACTTCCCGTCAGAGAGCCAGTGGCTCAGATCATGAGTCTGTAAATGCAGCGAAGCTAATCTTGCTCTTCTTCTTAACCTTATATTAATTAATGAATTATTTTTATCTGTCATCTATAATAAATGTAAAGGCCAGGGACTTACGCCAAGAGGTCTGGACATGAAAGAGGGAGACTTACTTTAAACCTGCTTTGGCTTGGAATAAAAAAGATGTTTGGGGAACCTTCAAAGGATCCCTGAATCTAATTTATGACATCTGTGCTAAGGTTTACCTGGCAACTCTCAACATCAAAGTTAGGAGATTAGCATTTTAAAGGTGTCTGCCATGGATCAATCACATCCTGCTGAAGTCCCGCCGTATTCCGCTTAGTCATTGAAAACGTATAATTGGAGAATGTGTTGTTCAATTACAGGCGCTAATGGACTGCGCCTTATGAGCGCTCAAATGCGTTATTCAGCTTTCGAGCTACGCCCTGAATTTTTTCACAGAGGCAGAAAGCAGGAGGTCAAAGTTAACCCTAAAAGTTAACTTTGGTCCATAACTGTTCAACTTCTGTTTAAAGTTCTTCTTCAGGACTCAACATTTTGGTGGATGTGCCAAATACATCAGAATAATCCATCACAATGTGCAAAGTTCTCAAAGGTCACAATATATACCTTATGTTTATGTGCAGCCCTCCACAGTCCCACAAAATCTGTCATGTTTACTCACCCTCACTCTTCATTTCTCATTGCAGAATTTCTTTCTGCATTTTTTTTATTTTTATTTTGTGTTTAATTAAAGAAAGATGCACATAGGTTTGAAATTACATAAGGGTAAGTAAATAATGACTTTTAATAATGAATTTTAATTTTTGATTCAACTATCAAATACCTACTCAGGTTTAGTGTTAATACATCATATTCACAAGTCACTGGACAAAAACAACCTGACAACCTGCATTTAGACTGACTTTGTGTTTACAATAATGTTATTTTGGAGTCTGTTCCAGATGATAACTTTCATTCTGGGGGGAAAAAATGCTTAAACCAGCCTAACCCTGTTTAATGGTCTTACCTGGTTTAAGATGGTCTGACTTGTCATTCAACATGACAAAGCTGGTTTAGCCACTTCAACAGCCAATAAAAAGTTCTCAAAACCCCTATAAAATCAGCATAACAAACCAGTCTGACCAGGCTTGAAGACCAGCATTAAACAGCAAATTAGTTTTGCCTGCAAGATATGTTATTTTTCAGCAAGATTTTACACTGAAAACATTGTATGACCTCTAATAACAGCTAAACACATTAATGGATTTAATTTTACACAGTATAAAAAATATCAGTTTAAAGATAGATTTTTCAGCTTGTTTTATTCAGTGTAAAAATGGTGTTAGATAAATACAAGAACAGCGGCAGCAGGTGATTTCACAGTATAGGTCAAAAACAAATGTGCTTTTAACATTATTTTCAGTAATTCTGCTGTGGTTCAAAAGTGCAGGCTCAACTGTGAAGTCTTTCTTCAGATGCATCCTGTCTAATAGTGCTGAGTGCACTGTGCATGCAAAGTTACAAAACTCAAAGGTGCTCGTCTTTTTTTGCCTGTGCACCCTCACATCAAGCAAAACCTTGTAATAATAAATCATATAATATATCATATTCACAAGTCACTGGACAAAAAACAACCTGCATTTAAACTAACTTTGTGTTTATAATAATGTTATTTTGGAGTCTGTTCCAGATGATAACTTTCCTTCTGGGGGGAAAAAATGCTTAAACTAGCCTAACCCTGTTTAATGGTCTTACCTGGTTTAAGATGGTCTGACTTGTCATCCAACATGACAAAGCTGGTTTAGCTGCTTCAACAGCCAAAAAAAAAGTTCTCAAAACCGCTATAAAATCAGCATAACAGACCAATCTGACCAGGCTGGAAAACCAGCATTAAACAGCAAATGCCTTTTGCCTGCAAGATATGTTATTTTTCAGCAAGATTTTACACTGAAAATATTGTATGACCTCTAATAACATTTAAACACATTAATGGATTTCATTTTACACTGTATAAAAAATATCAGTTTAAAGATGGATTTTTCAGCTTGTTTTATTCAGTGTAAAAATGGTGTTAGATAAATACAAGAACAGCGGCAGCAGGTGATTTCACAGTATAGGTCAAAACAAATGTGCTTTTAACATTATTTTCAGTAATTCTGCTGTGGCTCAAAAGTGCAGGCTCAACTGTGCAGTCTTTCTTCAGATGCATCCTGTCTAACAGTGCTGAGTGGACTATGCATGCAAAGTTATAAAATTCAAAGGTGCCCGTCACTTTTTACCTGTGCACCCTCACGTCGAGCAAAAACTTGTAATAATAAATCATATAATATATCATATTCACAAGTCACTGGACAAAAAACAACCTGCATTTAAACTAACTTTGTGTTTACAATAATGTTATTTTGAAGTCTATTCCAGATGATGACTTTCCTTCTGGGAAAAAAAATGCTTAAACCAGCCTAACCCTGTTTAATGGTCTTACCTGGTTTAAGATGGTCTGACTTGTCACCCAACATGACAAAGCTGGTTTAGCTGCTTCAACAGCCAAAAAAAAAAAAAAAAAACACATAAATGTTTCCAAAACCCCTATAAAACCAGCACCAAAGACCAGTCTGACCAAGCTGGAAGACCAGCATGAAACAGCAAATTAGTTCCCCCTCAGTCATTCACTCTGACGTTACGTCGAGTGACGTATTTGGGATCGTACTTGGGAGCTCAATCACCTCTGAGCTAAAGAGAAAAGGCCAATGAAAATTGGTGAGAGGAATTTGCACGGCAAGCCTCTCCCCCGTACATACGGGTATATAAGATGGCAGCGTGCATCCACTCATTCAGATTTCTGCTTTGGAGTCTTCGCCTTTATGACACTGACTCAACTGTGCAGTCTTTCTTCAGATGCATCCTGTCTAATAGTGCTGAGTGCACTGTGCATGCAAAGTTATAAAATTCAAAGGTGCCCATCACTTTTTTGCCTGTGCACCCTCAAATGTCAAGCACAAAGTTGGAAAAAAAAAACAAATGATTGAGATGTAGGTGTCATAGTAATGTTACATGCACCTTCTGATCTCTCTTTCCCTACACACTCATCTGTTATCTACTCACTGCTTTTGAATTTCCATCTCAAGGTCAGTGTTTAATTTCCACGCCTGTAGGGTGTATGTACAGTCTGGGCGGACCTTCCTCAGAGACTCTCTGCATGCAAGAGAAATAAATATGTTTGGCAAATCTAAACAAATGTGCCCATTAGGCCCTGAGTGACGACAAACTGCGTCTCAATGCAGCAAAAATGTGAATATCTGAAGCTCATTACAGGTATGTGCCTACTGCAGGTCAGTCCTGATACTGTATTAAACTGGTTGGAGAACCAGCTGTATACTGTATGTTTCTCTGTAGAGAGAGGAGAAAAGGTATTTGAGACTATCCTTTTTTTTTTTCCAACCCAAGAGAGTGATCTTTCAAACAGATTTTAGAGCACAGATTCTTCATGGGAGGAACTCTGAAAATTACGGTTGTTAAAAAGGAGATATTTGACATTTCTTTCACTTTATGAAGACAAATCAAATGCATTTCCTCTAAAATATTAAATGCATTTCTTTGCCTGGTTGAATAAAGCTATTTGTCAAACAATCTGCCTAGAGGGTCACAAAGAATGACATGAGTGCACTCTTAAAAATAAAGGTTCTTTGATGGTTCTTGTCAGCACTTAGGTTCAGCAAAGAACCCTTTTTATATTAAGAGCCATTTTTTACTATATTTGGTTTTTATAGAAATTCTTGAGGTGATTATAGGTTCTTCACATCATTTTTTGTTGTTGTTGTTGTTTTGTTTTGTTTTTTTCAGAAAGAAAGATGCCTATTTTTAGATAAATGCTTTTGTATTTTCTGTCCATCAAAGAATCTTGAAAAAGTATTACGGTTTTTTGCAAAAATATTAAGCAGCACAATTCTTTTCAACAATGATACAGTAGTAATAAGAGATGTTTATAGAGCAGCAAATTAGCACATTAGAAAGATTTCTTAAGGATCATGTAACACTAAAGACTGGAGTAATGATGCTGAAAATGCAGCTTTACCATTGCAGAAATAAAATACATAAAAAAAGATTAAAATGTAAAAACTTTTAAAGAGTATATATATATATATATATATATATATGATACAGTAATTATTTTGAAAAATACAATATATAGTTATATATATATATATGACTTGATGATAACTTTTTTGCATAGCCCGTTTTTGCTTCATGTAGTCAACACCTTTTCACTCCCAACTCATCACATATTGACGATTGGTCAGGACCCCTTGGTGTCACTTTTTGACGCTCAGGGTCCTCCACTGTTTTCAGTTGTTTGTCTTAATTTAATAGTTTGCATGCATTTGTAAAAATTGAAATTATTTTATATAAATGTATACTTTCATTGGAGCACCTAACCCCACCCATAACCTACCCACTTCTGAACAATATAAAACAAGCAACAGGCAAATATAAGTACAGTCACAGGTATTTATTGCAAAAACTGACCATAAACAAGCAGTATAAAAGCGTTACAAACAAGTCCTGTTGCACTCCGAATCTTCTGAAGCCGTACAATATCTTTATGCGAATAACAGAAGGTTTTAATCACTGAAAATTATCCCGCTCCATTAACGCGCTCACATCTCATTCAAAAAGATACTCCCGAACATTAGCATGACGCAATTGGTCACAAGACACATAAGAACCAAAGGCATTTCACAACAGCATGGCGCAATCGGTCATGAGACACCCAAGAGACAACAGCATTTCACAACCATGCCGCTGGCGGCATTTTTTTAATTTACGCACAGACAGACTGCAGCAGTGCAGCACAAAGGACGGCGGATGGAGACGGCTATTCTTCTCACAGATCAACAGATCGTTTTGCTTCGGAACCCTTGGAATATTAATACTTTTGGAATATATTATGAATGTAGTTGTATCTGCCTGTTATATCTTGTGTTTTGTTGACAAATGGTTAGGTTTAGGGGCAGGGGTTGGGTTAAATGTGTAAATAGCATAATATAAATGAAATGCAATAATAGCAATATTATTACCCAATATATAATTTAATCATGACGATAACATTCCCAGTGCCTTTCGCGTCAGCACATTGAGGCCAATGGTTTCTTATGTAAACTACTGGAGGACACTGCACGTCGAAAAATTACGCTAAAGGGGTACCCTGAGCATCATGAAATGACGTCAAAGGGGTCCTGACCAAGCGTCAATATGTGACGAGTTAGGAGTGAGAACGTGTTGGTGTAGTTACTGTGTTTTCCCTTTGCACTGTACTATATGCATAATTTCTTATTTTATCCTGTGGACTTAAGCTGTAGAAAAGTTCTAGATCCATTATTTTTAAAGTTGTTCAGTGCTCAAACCAAGGAGGGATTTAGAAATGTTCTACCGCCGCACCATCCAATGCACTACAGATTTAAACTGTACCCAGACATCACTGCCAGATGTCCAGTGGCCGAAGTCCAGACTCGTCTGCCCTTCTCTGGCTAGTACATGCCTGCCTTAGTTCTTCAGAGGTTGTTCTTCTGGTTAGCACTGGAATTGGTGATTTGGGACTCTCCTCAGTAGAGCGTCTCTGAGTTTTCGCTTACTCCTTTGCATCCCTGACATGTTTTGGCACAGAAATGTGAACGTCCTTGGACTCTCAGGTGTCAGATGGAACCTGTTGGCTTAAATTAAACGCCTCAACTCCCTTGTAACACAGACGTCTGCTGCTGTTAACCTTGTTCATTAATGATTACTGTGTGTCCAAAATTTCAAAACACCAGGTCCCTCGCTCACTCTCCGCATCTCCGTCTCCTTCTGCTCACTTTGTGAGTCGCCCTGAACTTTCCTTTTTACTCGGCTTCTTTAAAAATCTCTTTTCCTGTATGCAGGCCAGTGGGGACCGGGAAAGTTCTAGTGCCGTGTCTTTACTTGAAATCACAGCCGCTCTCTCTCACTCTCGCTCTCTTTGTCTCTGACAACCCTGAAGCTTAAAAAGCAAGCTGTGAAAGCAGCTCAGGGTAGAAATAGATTCTTTTGTCTCACTTTGATGGGGTGATGAATATATATCCAAATAAAAAAAGACCCAGCTTTGCTCGTGAGACATGTGGGAGACAGATGCGGTTAAAGGCATCTTGCAAGAATGGCTCTAGGGGAGCATGCTCTCACGATTTCTCACGTTTTGGATGTGAGGAACAGGAAACAAGACCTGACAATCGATGCTCAGCCCTTTTTCTTTCTTCTCCTCTTCGCATCTGTGTCTCTCTCATTGCCTTTTCCAAACCTTCTAGATTGTGGCAGTCTTGAAGAAATGACAATTCTTAAACTTGGGCCGGCTTTGATCTGTTTTGTGAAAAGAAAACATCAGGAGCCACTGAAATGGACGCACCACCAAGACAACCTGACTTTGAAGTGATGGGAGAAAGTAGATGAGCTTTTGAAGACAGTCAGTAATGGATCTCCCTTTCTCTTTCAATTCCTCACAAAATGGAGATCTCATTAAATTCAAGTAGTTTTGCTCGCTACAGTTTGGGGAAAAAACAAGATTACTTTCCACTTTATTGTGATTGTGTCTAGTACAAGTACAGAACCAATGAAATGCAGTTAGCATCTAACTGCAAACTGACGTTATTTAACTTAAAAAATAAATAAATAAATAAAAAATAAGGCTGAAATTACTCCCTTCCATGGTTCATTAAATACAGTGTACTGCAGTCTAATTTATTATCGATCAAATAATAAAGTAAAAATATTAAAATAATAAGACAAAGCCATTGTTAATTCACCCCATGACCTACTATGTGTCAGACCTTTTGGACTGTTTTGTGTGTTTTTTCCCCGTGTATGCCCTTATTTGGACTTCCTGTTCCGTTTTCAATTCATTACGTCACTGTTTGATTGTTTTCACTTGTCCTCCCCTGATTAGTCCGTGTATTTAAGTTTGGTTGTGTCTGCCGTTGGATTGTCGGTTCTTGTATTGTTACTCCGTCAGTTTACGTTGTGTTTGCTGGTTCCCTGCTGTTTCCTGTCCGTTCCTGTTCTCTGTGGATTATCTAATAAAGTGTTATGTTCTGGATCTCCTCGCTCCTCCTCATCATTCTCCACACAACGCCATTGTGACAGAAAAACCGACCAACTACAAGATGCTCTGGGCTGAGGATTACCTTTGGAACATTCAGCAGGCGGAGAGGCCGTTGGAGCAATATGTGGAGGAATTCCTGAGCGTTTGTCATCTGGTGAGTTGGAGCGATGCGACTATCAACGCATGTTTTCAAATGGGGCTAAACGATGATAAGTTGTTCTGTTCGATAACTCCTGACGATTGCCGAAAGCTCCTCCCTCATCCTCAGCCCAGAACCCGCGTCCAGCTCCTGGACTCCAGCCGCGCCCGCGGCCAGCTCTCAGACTCCAGCTGCGCCCGCGGCCAGCTCTCAGACTCCGCCCGCAGCTCACTCTCGGACTCCAGCCACGCCCCCGCGCTCTGGATTATCGGCTGAAAATATGGCAAGCCACATATATATTGAGGAAACAATGGATTCAAGTGGACTATTTTCTCCTGCGTTTCCGCTGGTCCCGTCCAGCTCTCCTTCTCCGCTGGTCCCGTCCAGCTCCCCCAAGCCTCCACTGATCCCATCCATTCCTCAAGAGCGCCCTCCAGAGCCGGAGCTGCCTCCAGCGCGCCCTCCTGAGCCCGTGCTGCCTCCAGAGCGCCCTCCCTCCCCAGTGTAATTGTTACGGCGTGAGTCGCGCCTTATGGGAAGGGGGGGTAATGTCAGACCTTTTGGACTGTTTTGTGTGTTTTTCCCCCGTGTATGCCCTTATTTGGACTTCCTGTTCCGTTTTCAATTCATTACGTCACTGTTTCATTGTTTTCACCTGTCCTCCCCTGATTAGTCCGTGTATTTAAGTTTGGTTGTGTCCACCGTTGGATTGTCGGTTCTTGTATTGTTACTCCGTCAGTTTCTGTTGTGTTGGCTGGTTCCCTGCTGTTTCCTGTCCGTTCCTGTTATCTCGCTCCTCCTCATCATTCTCCACACAATGCCATTGTGACACTATGAAGCAAACAATTTGATATTTTGTAGAATTCCAATAAGCTTATCTTTTATATTCATCTAAAATGATTCATTCACTGATATGACTCTTATGACTCAATGAGTTCACCAGATGAAATTTATAGTAAATAAAGACTTAATTATATATATATTTTTAATTAATTAACTTATTATTAGTAGTAGTAGTAATAGTAGTATTTATTGATTTATTATTATTATTTATTTATTTAGCTTCAGTAGACTTTTAGTAGCATTTATATATATATATATATATATATATTTCATATAAATGCTGTTCCCTTAAATTTTCTATTCATCAAAAAAAAAAAGGTTCCTGTTTCTTGAGCAGCAAATAAGCATGATTTGCTGATATTATTTATTGATTACTGAAAAAGACTGGAGTAATGATGCTGAAAATTCAGCTTTGAATCACAGGAATAAACTGTGAAATATATTACAATGGATACTAGTTATTTCAGATTATAATAATATTTTGCAATATTACTGTTTTACTGCATTTTCATCAAACAAATTCAGGCTCAGTCTCAGAGACTTCTTAGTAACCTCAAATTCTAGATAGTGTGTATATACCATAAAATCCTGACCTTTGTGAATTGTTATGTTGGGTTTTGTAGTAGTGCATGCTAATAAAAGTGTGGTAAGGCACTTCTTGAATATGCATCAATCAAATTAGATTTGGCTGATTAATTTAGATATCTGTTATTGGTATTAATTGTATAAACATGGAATGGAAAGCAAGACAACTGAACAGTGAAACAAACTGAACCATGAAAAATCTGAACTGTTACACCACTAATAGCAAGTGACCAGCTCCAGTAAAAATGACATGGAATTTAAATAGACACGGCACAGCGGACAAGTGATAATGAGCTGTAAGTGACAAGTGACCATTAGAGTGCAAATGACATGGTGTATAAATAGAGAAGGTTGTAAGTTTAAAAACAGCAAAAGGCTACATTAAAATATTAATTTCATGAAAAATAACTAACACAAGTTGATATTTAAATAAAGTAAATGTGAGAACTCCATTCAGTCTCCTGAGCAATGAAAAGGCAACCTTACAGTGCAAATGAGACGTTGTAAAAATAGAGAAGAGTCATTAAAAAATAATAAGAAATATGTGCAAAATAGGAGGAAATACACCTTCTGTGGGAGGTCGAAGGGTTAACCGAGAAGTTCGGAGTTGAGCAGGCTGACAGCTGAAGGGAAAACACACTGGTGAAGACAGTGCCTCTGCAGAACTGCATGCACTGTACTCTAATTAGTCCTTTGTCCTGGTTCTGGCGAGAAGTGGCCAATAAAGCCTTCGTTATTAGCTTGAATTTCTTTGTTTATAGTCTTTAGAGACTAATTAATTATGTTCTTTTGCCTTTAACTTAATTCCAGTATTTAATGGAAGTCTGAAGACTTTAAAGGAGCAACGCACATACCTTTCCCACCAGGAAAGAAGCAGCAGAGGGATATAAGGTTAAACAAACAGGTGAATTAGACAAGGCAGTGTTTTTAGAATTATTTAACTGTGTAATGATTAATTTAAAAAATACATAATGGAAAACAGGTTGGCAAATCATGACATATAGAAATCGGAAAGCGCTGCAGAAACACACTTAATTCTAAAGGTCAGAAAGATGGTAATGTTAAACTAATTTTTATTCTTTTTGGTATAAGAAATCTTGAGCAACATTAGCATTATAAGTGGATGTAACTGTGAAACAAAGAACTGCCTTTAAAGGAATGGTACATCTGAAAAATAAAATGTACTTAGGCCATCTGAGATGTAAATGAGTTTGTTTCTTCATCTGAACAGATTTAGATAAATTTGTGAAGTAGAAAAACTACATGTTTGTAAGAAAAAAAAAAAAAAAAAAAAACATCATGAAGGCATTTGATCCATCACTTCTGGCCAAAATATGAGTCTATAATCCATAATAACTTACTGCAGTGAAAAGTCTTTAGCTGACAAATCACATCAAAGTTTCATATCTGAGTTCATTTTAAGCAATTTTTTCAATTTTGGATGAACTATTCTTTCAACTGAAAACAGTTTAATAATGACTTTTGTTTCCTAAAATGTTAAAATTATCTAATGAAAACATTACATATGTGTGCTGCGTAACATATTTTGCAAAGTAACAATACTTTTCATTGAATAGTAGGCCTATAGTTTATTTTATTAAACAATTGTCAATTGTGATAACTCAAAATACATGACATGTTCTGGATTTATACTGCTGTTGTTGAAAGAATAATAATGGATTCCATTTTATTTAAGATGAGTTTATGTATGGTGGATATAAATGTAAAGTCGTTTTTTGATAAGCAGCTGATGCATTTCCTGCAGTGGTATTTGAAAAGCAATTGCTTTCAGGAGGAAAATCCTTTACTTATAGTGCGTCGCTAATATCCGTCCGTGGCTCTATCAGAGACAGGAAATTTACCCTGGGCCATCTTTATTTCTGCTTTCATGAGGTCTTTTCTCTCTAATTACTGTTTAGAGGTTCTCCCTTGTGTGCCCAAGCATATGTGTGTGTGTGAATGTACATACTGTGTGTGTATATATATATATATATATAGATATATATATATACACACACACACACACAGTATTATGACAATTTGGACTCAGTTCTGATGAAGTAATATATCAGGCAAGATATACAGATGCATATTAGTAAGCCTCCAGTCCTCACACAACATTTGTTTGATGCATGATTCAGTAAAGAAGAGCAATTTATGGATCCATAATCTATGCATTCTTACATTTTCTGCTCGGCTGGTGGGAGAGAATTTTCCCCCAGAATCAAATCACTCGGGGTACTTGTCTATAAACACCATCCCTCATTTTCATGCAGTTGTTTGTTTTTATTTGATTTCCCCTGGCTTCCTTTGTTGTCCAAAGTGTAAAGAGAAATGTAAGTGAATATCTAATGTACGATTTAATGAGCTCGTAGTTTCGCGGTGCGGAGTAACCAAATTAAAAGAATAGGTCAACCAAAAATTAAAATTCTGTTATCATTTACTCATCCTCATGCGATTCCAAACCCGTATGATTTTCTTTCTTCTGTGGAACAAATAGAAAATGAGAAAAAAGTTATACGGCTATTTTCCATAAAATGAAAGTGAATCATTAAAATGATAGTTAGCCCAAAAATGTAAAAGTCTCCTATCATTTACTCACCTTTAAGTTTTCAAAACCTGTGTGAGTTTCTTTCTTCTGTGGAACATAAAAGAAGGTTTTTAAATTTTAAATAATGATAGTAACCCAATGCTTGATGGTCCCCACTGACTTCAATAATATATATATAATATATTAGGATTAATATATATATAAGGATTATGGAAGTCAATGGGAGCCGTCATCTGTTTGGTTACACACATTCTTCAAAATGTAGTCATTTGTGTTCAACAGAAGAAAGATTCATACAGGTTTGGAACAGCTTAAAGGTGAGTAAAATATGACAGAGTTTTAATTTTGGGGTGAATTATCCTTTTTAGCTCAATAAGACAAAAAAGCACCAAAAGTAGTATATACTAAATACTGGGGGAGATAATACTTCTAGATTTCTTTATTTTATTTTATTTTATTTTATTTTATTTTATTTTATTTTTATTTATTTTTATTTTATTTTATTTATTGATTGATTGACTGACAGCACTTTTCTCCATTTTTGTTCATTATACCCAGAAAAAAGGTACAAAAATCTCACTGGGGTGGTGCTTTTTTAAAACTTATTAATATATACAGGAACTAATATGTACCATGTAGGGGTAAATAAGCTACAAAGATGTACCTTTCAGCTCCTGTAACGTCTCGGTTACGTATGGTAACCCTCGTTCCCTGATGGAGGGAACGGAGACGTTGTGTCGAGTAGTGTACGACACTAGGGGTCGCTCTTGAGAGCCCAAACACCTCTGACAGTTTTGAGAAAGGCCAATGAAAATTGGGTGTGCAGATTTGCATAGCTGACCACGCCCCGGACGTCCGGGTATAAATAGGGCAGCGTGTGCATCTGCTCACTCGTTCTGATCTGAGGAGCCGAGGGTCTCAACTCACTCAGAGGCGGTCCAGGGAGGTGGCACGGAAGACACAACGTCTCCGTTCCCTCCATCAGGGAACGAGGGTTACCATACGTAACCGAGACGTTCCCTATCTGTCGTACACTCCGAGTTGTGTCGAGTAGTGTACGACACTAGGGGTACCCGTAGAAAACCGCCACCTTACTGGCCGCGTCACGAGTGATAAGCGCAGAAGTAACAGGCAACGTGTTAACGAAGTGCAGCTCACCTCCTCCGTGACCATCCAACGTCCAAGACTGACCTGTACCAGGGTTCTGCAGCCGGGCCTTCCTCAGTAGAGCTGCCGAGTGTCTTGCGAGCGTTGGGAAAGCGCCTCCTCCCCGAAGGAAAAACGGCGCTACGGAGTTCACAACCTGCCCAACAGGGGGGGTACAAGTGACAACATTAAACATGGGGGCTGAGGTGGGACTCACACCGGGGGAGACCACCAGACTCAGACCCTGGAGACAAACCAGTCCTCAGGGGAAACACCGCACTACAGGAGTTATAGGTGGGGATACACACATGGGGCCACATAAGGAGCCACTACATATGGGGCACAATTCAATCAGAACAAAGGTGACCATACCTTGTGACCGAATTCGTAGCGAGTCCCTCCGCAAAACTCTGCCCCGTCCAGAGGTGCCAATGATGGAGATGGTGTCCAGGGTTCACGCTAGGAAACCTACTGAAACTCAGAAGCGTAATCACCGTTAGGGGAAGCGCTTTAAAGCAAGCTCTACACCAACCAGAGAACTGAGTCAAGAGCTGGTATTCAAGACTCTAGCTGACACTGGCTCCATGCGTAAATTGTAAAATCTGGCAATTGTGTTAGGTGTAGCCCAACCTGCAGCTCTACAGATGTCTGTTAATGAGGCCCCATTTGCCAGGGCTGCCGAGGCAGCGACGCCCCTAGTCGAGTGGGCTCTTAACTCCAGAGGGCAGGGTAGGCCTCTGGCCTGGTAGGCCACCCGAATTGCGTCCACCAGCCAGTGGGAGATCCTCTGTTTGGAGACAGCCTTCCCCTTCTGCTGTCCCCCATAACAGACTAAGAGCTGTTCAGAACGTCTGAAGGGCTGAGTGCGTTCCAAGTAGATGCGCAGGGCACGGACTGGGCATAACAAGGTCAGGTTGGGGTCATCTTCCTGGGAAGAGATAGCTTGAAAAGTCACCACCTGGTCTCTGAAGGGAGTGGTGGGGACTTTGGGCACGTATCCAGGCCGGGGTCTCAGGACGACGTGAGAATCCGCTGGTCCGAATTCCAGGCACGAACTGTTGATGGAGAGGGCTTGGAGGTCTCCCACTCTCTTTACCGAGGCGAGCGCAGTCAGGAGAGCCGTCTTTAGGAGAGAGCATCGAGTTTGACTGACTGAAGAGGCTCGAAGGGACCCTGCTGTAGGCCCCGGAGAACCACAGCAAGGTCCCAAGAGGGGATAAGATGTGGCCGAGGAGGGTTCAGTCTCCGGGCTCCTCTCAGAAACCTGATTACCAAATCGTGTTTTCCCACCGACCTGCCACCCACCAGGTCATGATTAGCTGATATAGCGGCCACATGAACCTTAAGTGTCGAGGCAGATAGGTGCCTGTCCAGGCCCTCCTGGAGGAAGGATAACACTGATTCGATGCCGCAACTCCGTGGGTCCCTTAGCCGAGCAGAACACCAGTTCACAAACACGCGCCATTTAGAGTCATACAGCCTCCTGGTAGAGGGAGCTCTTGCCTGAATGAGTGTGTTCACCACTGATGGTGGGAGATCTCTGAAGTCCTCCTGGTCGCGTCCAGGGGCCACAGGTGGAGGTTCCAGAGATCGGGGCGTGGGTGCCAAATTGTGCCCTTCCCCTGGGAAAGGAGGTCCTTCCTCAGGGGAATGCGCCAGGGAGGAGCTGACGCCAGGAGAACCAGGTCCGAGAACCAGGTTCTGTTGGGCCAGAAGGGGGCTACCAAGAGGACCTGCTCCTTGTCCTCCCTGACTTTGCACAAAGTTTGTGCCATCAGACTCACCGGGGGAAACGCATACTTGAGCCGGTCCTTCGGCCAACTGTGTGCCAGTGCATCTATACCGAGGGGAGCCTCGGTCAGCCCGTACCACAACTGGCAGTGGGTGGATTCCGGTGAGGCGAAGAGATCCTCTTGCGCCTGGCCGAATCGATCCCAAATCAGTTGAACCGACTGAGGGTGGAGCCTCCACTCGCCTCCGAGCGAAACCTGTCGTGACAGAGAATCGGCCACTCGATTGGCATCGCCCTGAATGTGAGTGGCCCGTAAGGACCTGAGTCTGTGTTGGCTCCAGAGCAGGAGGTGGCGGGCTAGTTGTGACATGCGAAAGGAACGTACACCGCCCTGGTGGTTGATGTAGGCTACTGTCGCCATGTTGTCCGACCGGACCAACACGTGCTTGTTCTGAATCATAGGCCAGAACCTCCTCAGAGCTAGAAGCACTGCCAACAACTCCAGACAATTGATGTGCCAATGCAGCCGGGGCCTGCCCAGACCCCGGAAGCTGCCTGCCCGTTGCAGGTGGCACCCCAGCCTGTCCTGGAAGCGTCCGTGGTGACAACGACGCGTCTGGACACCTGTTCCAAGGGCACTCCTGACCGAAGGAACACGATGTCCGTCCAAGGGCTGAGTGTCTGGCGGCACGATGGTGTGATGTTCACACGTAACGTGCCGTGGTGCCACGCCCTCCTGGGGACTCGGGTACGGAGCCAATGCTGCAGCGGTCTCATGTGCATCAAACCCAACGGCGTGACCGCGGCTGAGGATGCCATGTGCCCCAGGAGCCTCTGAACCTGTTTTAGGGGGACCGCTGAGCCGCACCTGAGCGTTGCCACGCATCTCAGAACTGACTGTGCACGCTCCGGGGAGAGACGTGCAGACATGCCGACCGAGTCCAGTTCTACACCGGGAAAAGAGATCCTCTGCGCCGGGGAGAGTTTGCTCTTTTCCCAGTTGACCCGAAGCCCCAAGCGAGCCAAATGGTTGAGAACCATGTCCCTGTGTACGCAAACCGTATCCAACGAGTGAGCCAGGATCAGCCAGTCGTCGAGATAGTTGAGAATGCTAATGCCCATTTCCCTGAGGGGGGAAAGGGCAGCCTCTGCTACCTTCGTAAAGACGCGGGGCGACAGGGAGAGGCCGAAGGGGAGAACCTTGTACTGATATGCCCGTCCTTCGAAGGCAAACCGTAGCAACGGCCTGTGTCTTGGAAGGATCGAGACATGAAAGTACGCGTCTTTCAGGTCTATCGCCACAAACCAATCCTGGAACCTGACGTACGTAAGAATGTGCTTGAGGGTCCGCATTTTGAACGGGAGCTTGAGTAGGGCCCGATTCAAAACCCTCAAATCCAGGATAGGTCTGAGCCCACCACCCCTCTTGGGTACAATGAAGTAGGGGCTGTAAACCCCTTTCTTCATTTCGGCTGAGGGGACAGTTTCTATCGCACCCTTCGCCAGAAGGACTGCGATCTCCGCCCGAAGAACCGCGGTGTTGGAGCCCTGGACCGAGGTAGTGAGAACACCGCAGAACTTGGGCGGACGACGTGCAAACTGGATAGCATAGCCGAGCCGAATGGTCTTGAGCAGCCAGCTGGAAGGATTGGGGAGATTCAGCCAATCCAGAAAGTTCTCCGCTAGGGGCCGCAGAGGAGTTACATTCGACGTACCAAGGGTGGGGGAACCTTCGCTGGGAAAACAGCGTGTGGTCGGAGGTAAGAAGCCCCGACGGCCACTGGCTGCTTTGCCCAGGGAGACCGAGCCGTGCGAGCTTAGCAGAGGATCCACCCGACAGGGGAGATCGTCTGACCAAGCCCGTTGTTCTAGAGCATGAGGGAGCACAGAAGGTGTGTGACCGCATGCCCTGAACGGAGGAGACAGCATCCGACCATCGAGCGGAGGGTCGGGGGTGCTGTGTAATATGCCCAGAGAAGGAGAAAATTGCTCTTTGTTGACCAAGTGGTGGCCGTCTGCCGGGTGGCAGACAGCCGGGTGGAAGCCGAATCCAGCGCTCGTCCCCTCGTCGAGTGTGGATCCGGACAGGCCAAACGATCCCTCCTCCCTGGGCTGCCCGTCTCAGGAACGCTTCTAAACCTGCCGGGGGTTCTTAGTGGCCTGAGGACGAGCTGGCGGTGCCACCTTCCTACGAGTGCTGGACCGTTGGGCGGGTCTGGCTGCAGACCCGGCAGGCTGCGGGGTCTGAGCCACCCTCGTAGGGGGCCTTCCACGGCGGGGCGCAGGCGGAGGCTGCTGCGTCGGCTGAGCTGGGCCGGAACTCGCTGCACGCCGAGGCAGGATGTGCTTGATGGCCTCCGTCTGCTGTTTCACGGTGGAGAACTGCTGGGCAAACTCCTCCACGGTTTCTCCGAAGAGGCCAGCCTGGGAAATGGGAGCGTCGAGAAAGCGAACCTTCTCGGCGTCTCGCATCTCGGCCAGGTTTAACCACAGGTGGCGCTCCTGGACCACCATAGTGGACATCGCCCGCCCCAGAGCTTGCGCAGTAACCTTCGTAGCCCGTAAGGCATAGTCGGTCGCTGAGCGCAGCTCGTGTAACAGCTCTGGGTCGGGAGCACCCTCCTGCAGGTCTTTAAGAACCTTAGCCTGATAGACCTGCAAAATCGCCATAGCGTGGAGGGCGGACGCAGCTTGCCCAGAGGCCGCGTAAGCCTTCGCTACAAGCGCAGACGAAAACTTACATGCCCTGGACGGGAGTCTCGGGCGGCCCCTCCAGGAGGCGGCGTTTTGCGGGCACAAGTGCATCGCAACCGCGCTCTCCACCTGGGGAACCTCCGAATACCCCCTCGCTGGACCGCCATCGAGGGTGGTGAGGGACGGGGAGTTAGCGTACCGTGAACGAGCCGACAGAGGGGCTTTCCACGATTTCGTCAACTCCTCGTGCACTTCCGGGAAAAACGGGACCGGGGAGGAGCGTGGCTTCGAGTCACGCCCCCTGCCCAGGAACCAGTCATCCAGCCTTGAAGGCTCAGGGCTGGGCGGGGAAACCCACGCAACCCCGATCTCCTTGGCTGCCCGTTGTAGTGCGGCGGCCATTTCGGCGTCTGCCACAGACTGAGATTCAACCGCCGGAGCGGCGAACTCGGTTGTGACGTCAGCCTCTGACGGCTCTCCGATGCTACGGACGCTGCCTTTTCCTCAGCAGGAGCCCCGAACAAAAGATCCAGCCCATACTGAGACGAGCTTTCAAAATCGTCCGGAGACTCAATCGGTGGACACACAGGGTGAGCGGTTTGCGAGGACGCAACTGGCAAACCTTCGCTCAACACCTGCCGCTCTTCCTCGACGCACATCGCAACGGCCTCGTACCCGGAAGTAGAAGGACCGGAGCGGGAAGCAGATGAGGAGCGCCGCGGCTTCTTCGAAAAGAACGCGGCTCTCGAGCGGAGTGTGCCCAAGGGCATGTCTTCGCAGTGCTGACAACCTCCCTCAGCGAACGCTGCGTCAGCATGCTCACGCCCCAAGCATTGAACACAGCGTTCGTGCCGATCGTTCGGGAAAGGTAGAATCCGCACCCAGTAGGACACAGACGGAAAGGCATCGTGAAACACACAATCCGTCTGTGGAGCTCTTTTAGAGAAAATTTGCTCTCTGCAGAAGAGAATCTTCTCTTGAAGATCGCCGGCGACGCACCCAGGGGACTCTCACAACACGAGCAGTGTCAGAGAGGGAGAGACCGCTGTCTGTGCCGTAGATCCAACGACGAGAGAGGTGAATGTTGCCGCTTCTCACGCAGAGACGCTGCATTCGGCTCCGAAAAACAGAACGAGTGAGCAGATGCACACGCTGCCCTATTATACCCGGACGTCCGGGGCGTGGTCAGCTATGCAAATCTGCACACCCAATTTTCATTGGCCTTTCTCAAAACTGTCAGAGGTGTTTGGGCTCTCAAGAGCGACCCCTAGTGTCGTACACTACTCGACACAACTCGGAGTGTACGACAGATAGGGAACTTAGGGTACCACGCTAGTAACAGCTTTGTACCTTTTTTTCTGAGAGTATATGGAAAAGCAGCCAAATTATTAAATAGAAATTCACAGTTTGTGTTCCATGGGAGGAAATGCAGTGGATTTGTTTGGAGACAACAAATGTTAACATATGTTAGCGGAAACTTATTTACAATCTCCTCATGGATGTCATCCGGCATCATTAGCGTATCATCCACTGACCAGAACAGATTCATCATGAACTTAACGAACTGACAGAAATATCTTCCACGGATTAAGCAGCATAATGAAAATCAGTAATTTCAGCAAAGACGATCTGTGAGGATACTTTCCCTATTCTAGCGCGGATATCTCGCTCCTCTCTTTCTCCCGTCCTTGTAAAGCACAGCTCTGACACTAAGCCTCCATAGCTGGAGATCAGTGCTGTGTGCAAATCCCCTCGCTTGTCAGCCAGCGAGCGTCTGGGGGGGTCCGTTCGCACCCCTCCCTCACTCTCCACCCACACCATTGAAGATCTCCAAAAGCAGAAGATAATCACTGCGCCCGTCACATTTGCATCGGCAGATGCTGCAGTCAGTAATAATTTAAAACTCAAATTCGATCTCCCAGCAGCTGATTGAGAGAGTAGGACCTTATCAGTGGTGGCGCACCGGTGCCATGTCAAGCTCCGTCTGTCAAGAGGTGGAGAGGATGCATGGGGAAATATGCATGCTTCTTTTCAAAGTGTTTGGTATCATATGTTGCCTCAGGTGTGCAAGCTGGATGAAATCTCCTAAACCCTGTAAAACCATAAATCTGTGCTTCTGAGATGACAGTTGATGTTTGGACTTGGACACTTGTTGTTAACGTCTTCTCATTTCAGGTTAGTGGAGGAATTTGATGCTGGTTTTGCTTCAGGACCCAGATTTTACATCGGACATCAAGCAGTGAACCAACACAGTTGGTAATCATACATGAGTGAGGCAAAGTTGTTCATGATATTTTATATATATATATATATATATATATATATATGTGTGTGTGTGTGTGTAGTTTTTTCATATTTTTTTCTTGTGATGTTTTCATGTTTCTGGCAGCCATTAACTCATTGAAGGTGGTTTTAGCTCTTAAAATGCTCTTAAAGTGTTAAATCATCTGTCACTATCCGTTTAAGTTAGTGCTTTGATACACAAATTTCTAAGGCCTCTAAATCATCAACCTGCACAAAACATTACAGAAAAACCTGTTGCAGACAGTCTATTACATGCCCTCTGTCATCTGGTTGATAGTTCATACTTTTTTAGCAAGTAAAACGTCTTTTACTATTATTGTAAAAAAAAAAAAAAAATGTTTTAATCCCTTTCAAGAACTACAATGAACGGCTCCTTTGGACTAAAAGCGTTTGTTTTCTGGGTGCTGTGATGTCACAACGCTGCCCATTAGAATATCATTAAAATAAATCCCACCTACAGAAATTCGAATGGCTGGGGTGGGTGTGAAGGTGGGGATTAGCCTAACTTTAACAATGCAGCCCGGAGAGTCACTTCTGGGACACTTCAATGAGCTGTGGAGCGGAGGGTATAAACACAAGTATTGACTGGATGCACCGCGATCAGCTGCGGTGGCCGTGTCAGAGCCGAAGCGCACTGCAGATGTGTCATACAGTGTAGATAGCTTAAGTTATAACGCAAGTGTTTTTAAAATGCATAAACTTATACTTGACTAGGCTAGGCTAATCAGTGATGATGTTCTTTGATAATGTTAATGTTCTTTTCTTGTTTTCTGTAGCTGATTTTTGAGAAACTAAAGAAATGTAAGCATTATAATTAGTAACTTACAATGTTTTTATTCAATTGTTGTCATGTTAAATACAAATTAAGTCATATTAAAAACATTAGGCTGCTTTTAGCCTTATGCTGGAGCTGGTTTTGGGCAATTAATCTATGTATGTAAATAATGAAATAAATTAGCTCGATAATATCATATATCGGGAATCTTGCAGGTTGACGATAGCACCCAACACTACTGTAGCATATTTACTCACCTAGGTGTATTAGGTAGTGTTGGGGAAAGTTACTTTTAAAAGTAATGCATTACAATATTGAGTTACTCCCTAAAAAAGTAACTACTTACGTTACTTAGTTACTTTTTATGGAAAGTAATGTGTTACTTTACTTTTGCGTTACTTTTTTAAATCTGGGCAGGGCTTGCTTGTTTGTTTTTAATATAAAAAGTTCTGTTTTTTGGCAAATGTAAAAGCCTTTTCACACCAAAAGCCTCAGGCTTTAAGAAAAGTGAATTCGTGTCTGTACAGTAGACCGCAAAAAAAAAAAAAATCAACTCAATAAAAAAAAGGAAAACAAATGTTAGATTATCTTGAGTAATTTTTGCTTATTAGTATGGTTGAATTGGATCATCGAAGGTCGGCAGCAAAGACATTGGTTAATAAAATGGTAAATAGATGCATAAAGGATATTTGTATTATTTAACATATTTAATTATTGCAGGTTTGTGTCATATTCTGTGTTAAATTTCACTGTTTTTATTCATTTTGAGAAATACTGAATCTGTTTTTTTGTGAGTGAGATGAATTAATGCATGTTCACATTTATTCTAAAATAATATCTCATTTAATCAATAAATGGGGGGGGGGAGTAACTGGCGTTACTTATTTGAGAAAAGTAACTCAGATATTTTCTTGTCAATTAAAAAGTAATGCCTTACTTCACTAGTTACTTGGAAAAAGTAATAATATTATGTAACTTGCGTTACTTGTAATGCGTTACCCACAACACTGGTACTAGGTGTATACGACTTCCTTCTTTCAGACATATGCAATCTGAGTTTTATTAAAAATTATGCTGGCACTCCCAAGCTTTAGAAGAGCATAGACAGGTGTTTCTCTTCATCAGTCCAAAACAAGTCCAGTAAAGTGCCTCCATCCATAATAAAAACCCGAGGTGGTTCAATAAAGGCCACATGTAGCAAATCGATGTGTTTTTGTAAGAAAAATATCCATATTTAAAATGTAAGAATCACTTTAATCTAGTTTGCCCTAACAGTTGTACACGGAACTTGCCACTTTGGCAAGGGGTGTGGCAGTACTGAAACACGGTCTAAGCTGTTCGCCAATCACAATGCACTGGGACAGCTAACCAGTCACAACACATTTTGTTTTTCGGAAGGCGGGCCTTCATCAAACTTGGAATTAAGAAAGGTATTGTAATAATGTAAATTATGTGAAATATAATCCATTTTTCAAACCACCAAGCATGAGAGCATGTTCTAGTACACCCCCAAAACAAAATCAAGACTTTGTAAAAGAGCATAATAAGACGCCTATAATAAGATATTATTGAGAGATAAAGGGTCACAATTGATTTACATTTTAAAGTAGTCTATAGTAGCAAGTAGTCTGCTGTTCTAAAGATCACATTTACATTATAAGAATCAGAATATAACCTTTTTGGCCATATAAAAATCAGCAACTGCACCAAATTGCATATTTTTGCTTAGTTTGGGCCTCTGAATAAAATGCTGTTGTTGTCTGAGCCATAAAAGCCTATATTTTATACTATACTTTATATTATGCTATATATTACATAAAGGCTGAATAAACTCTTTCATTAAAAAAATAAAAATAAATAAATATCCTATATAATCTTATGTCTGGAATTAATTAATTAATTAATCAGCCAGTAACTGATATGAGTGCAGATATTGAGTGCATAATATTGTGCATCCCTGATGTTAATAGGTACTTTCACTGTTAAAAATAGTTAAAACTGGTTTAATAGTTAACAATAAACCAATCAAACTGCTGGTAAATGTACACTGCTATTTTATAGCTACTCAAAAAACATTGCTATGGTGATCACTACGGCAATTTCCATAGCATTTGTATTTCATATACATATAGGGGTTTCATTTCTGAATCTAAATGCAGTTGTCACTTCCAAAACTTGCTCTATTAAGACGCTGACCAATAAACCACTACAGCCCACTTATTGCCATTAAATTATTATCGCCATTTTCCTCAGTGAGATAGCCTCGCAGTTTCACTGTGAAATGTTTCACTCTTCAAAATGTAGCATGAAAAGCAATATGACATTCTAAATAATAATAATTAAACAGTAAATTAGGGACTGAGCTAAAAAGTGTAAAAGCAAATGAAGAGAATATTTCTGCATTTCTCGGTTGTGAATGCTGTGTTAAACATCAGCTAGAAGCGCACGTCAATAAAGCACACCAGTCTTTTGCTTCTGAAGGGCAAAGCGTGCCCCACTGTTGCAAAAATTGCAGTCAGCCCCTATTTTCAGCCCCATTTATAATGCATTTCCAACATGGAAAGTGGCGGTTACTGAGAGCATAAGAGAGAGAGAGAGCCAGAAGAGGGCAGGTGCTTAAAGGAATTATTACTGCATGTGCAATTACCCATCATTCCACTTTTCACGAAAATGTGACCCCGGCATCCAGACTCGCTGTCATCATTCACCACGGCCCACCCCTCCTTCTCCTCTCTGATTTGAAGGCACGAGAAACGTCTGACATTTGCATGCAAAAAACATGAAGATGGAGGCAAATGGAGGGTCGTAGGTGAAAAGAGGGAGAAGTTGAAGGGCGCCGAGTCCCACTGAGTCCAGAGAACACGGAGAGCAGATCGGCTCATGAAAAGTGGTGCATGCTCTCTGATCTGCATGTTCTTGATGGTTTGATGCCGTTCCTGGCGGTCCAGCCCCCAACATCTGCCTGAGTGAACTACAGGTGCTTGGGTCTGGTAGCCATGGTGACTGACTGAGGGAAAATTGTGATTCATGTCCTGTTTACTGATGGTCTGTTCATGCCTTATGGAGGGTGGATCAGTGACGAGCAAACCATCTTGAATCGTGAAGCAGGCTGACAAAATTAAAGGTATGGTTCACCCAAAAAAATTAACATTTGCTAAAATTTTACTCAACTTTAGGCAATTCAAGATGTAGATGAGTTTGTTTCTTTACCAGAACAGATTTGGAGAAATTTAGCATGACATCACTTGCTCACCAGTGGATCCTCTGCAGTAACTGGGTGCCGTCAGAATGAGAGTCCAAACAGCTGATAAAAATATCAGAATAATCCACAAGTAATCCACACCACTCCAGTCCATTAATTAATGTACTGTGAAGTGAAAATTAGCATGTTTGTAATAAACAAATCCATATATATATATATATATATATATTATTAATATTATTTATTTATTTTTTTACAGTCACTTCTAGCCAAAGTATGAGTGCATAAGGCTTCCTGCAGTGAAAAAGTCTGCTACCTGTTGTCCTCTCACATCAAAATCCACAAACATGTCTCAGTTATATAACAGTAAAAAATGCTTGATCTGTGCATATTTCTCTCCTGATTCAGACAAGATCACTTTTATACTGGAGAAAGGAATATTATGGATAGGCCAGAAGTAACAGCATTTAAAACATCTTGAAGGAATTGTTTCTTACAATTATGCAGATTTTCGCTTCACAAGACACTGATGGACTGGAGTGGTGTGGATTACTTGTGGATAATTATGATATTTTTATACGCTGTTTGGACTTCTTCTGACGGCACCCATTCACTGCAAAGGATCCACTGGTGAGCGAATAATGCAATGCTAAATTTATCCAAATTTGTTCAGATGAAGTGACTTTTTTGTGAAATGAATCCTTTGAAATAAAATAAAATAAAATAAATTCTTGTAGTTTTTTTTTTTTTGATAATTTAAATAAATTGTATTACAATGTTTTTAGTATATTGAATTAGAGAAGCACAACTGAGAATGACTGGGGAAAATGTAATCCTCTGGTCATTTACAGCTTAAAGGAGAAGTCCAGAACAGCAATTTACAAATAATTTACTCACCCCCTTGTCATCCAAGATGTTCATGTCTTTCTGTTTTCAGTCGTGAAGAAATTATGATTTTTGAGGAAAGAATTTCAGGATTTTTCTCCATATAATGGACTTCATTGGTGCCCCCGATTTTGAACTTCCAAAATGTAGTTTAAATGCAGCTTCAAAGGGCTCTAAACGATCCCAGTTGAGGAAGAAGGGTCTTATCCAGCGAAACAATCAGTAATTTTTTTTTTTTTTTTTGAAAAATAAAAATTTGTATACTTTTTAAGCACAAAAGCTTGTGTAGCACAGGCTCTGGGATGCGCATCCACGACACTACGAATCACGTCTAAGTTCATCTTCTGTGTACTCTGGCTCAAAAAGGCAGAGTATGGTGAAAACCCCAACTCATTTTCTCCTACAACTTCAGAATCGTCTGACATCGTTGTACCTTTTTGTTTGTAAACAGCGTTTGACTTACTTGCACTTCCTTAGCTCGCTCACTTTGTAAACACTGGGTCTCTAGTTCTGCCTACATTCCGCATGACCTTTCGACATGATTCAATAGTACGTAGCGTCATGGATGCGCATCCCAGAGCCTGTGCTACACAAGCTTTTGTGCTGAAAAAGTAAACAATTTTTTATTTTCCAAAAACAATGACAGATCGTTTCGCTAGATAAGACCCTTCTTCCTTGGCTGGGATCATTTAGAGCCCTTTGAAGTTGTATTTAAACTACATTTTGGCTGTTCAAAATTGGGAGAAACCAATGAAGTCCATTATATGGAGAAATATCCTGAAATGATTTCCTCAAAAACCATAATTTCTTCATGACTTGACTTTTCTTTGAGTGAAGTTTTTTGTGAGATTAACCCTCTTGGGCCAAAGAATAGGTTCAAACTCTTGCATTAGGGGAATTGTGTAAGACATAGGAATATAGTGGTGTGGTGAAGTAGTGGTTAAGGCTTAGGGCTAGTAACCAGAAGGTTGCTTGTTCAATCCCCACAAGGACTGAGCCATCATGCCTGAGCCCTTGAGCCAGCCCAGTCTGCACTTCAGGACTGTTCTTGGTCAGTTTAATGGCACTGCTAGTGGCACAGAAATGACACATTTCTGCTTTAAGCTATAGTTCATTTGTGCTTGCTGTTGCATTTATTTTAATATGGAGGATATTCTGTCCTCAATTTGGCTGCAGTCTGTGATCGTGGAGGTCAGCGTCATTTCTTGCGCTGACACAGTAAACAGATCACAATCCCTCTGAGACCAGGCCATTGTGTTAACTTGCAGTTGATCAATAGCACCTGTACTAATAACAACTCCAGCTCTACTTCATTTATACTCCTAGCAATCGAGCAAACACATTCACATCATAATGTAAGGCAACCAACTCTAGCCTCTTCTGTGTTTGCATGTAAAACACCTGTGAAAACAGTAATATTGTGAAATATTGTTACAATTCAAAATCTGTGTTTTCTATTTGAACATATTTAAAATGTAATTTATTCCTGTAATGCAAAGCTGAATTTTAAGCATCATTACTCCAGTCTTCAGTGTCACATGATCCTTCAAAAATCATTTAAATATGTTTTTTTGTGGATCCAGAAACATTTCTTATAATCAGTGTTTAAAACAGCTAGAAAAATACATTGCAAATGGACAATGGGAGCATCATGTACCGTTCAGTGGAAGAACATCTCACCTTTTGACCTTTTTGAAGTTCAGTGTCATAAATTTGATGATTTGATTAGTCACTCAGAAATAGTGCAGAATCTTAGATACTTCTTTTGTTTCTTCCTAATTCAAAAACTTTTAATTTTAGCTTTAATTCTCAGAAGTCCCTCTGTAACACATATTGTGCACAATGCATGTTGTGCAACACGAAGGTGGAACAAAGCTTAGTGTCAGTGTATTAAATGTTATCATCTCCTCTAAATGCCTCCGGTGCAGCAGACTAGTAGACGATCCTGTTAAGCTAAATGAGCAGAAGAGAGAAGCTGAACTGATTAAAGTCAGAAAACTGTAAGCTCAGCCTCGCTCCTAACTTCACACGGCTCTGCACATTGTTTTGAAATCAGACCTCAAAGACACAAAGGCTGTTTCTCTGGAAAAAGAGTTAACGAGCCAAATGACCTTTATCTGCTATGGTGTGGTGAGCAACCCTCAGAACCATTTATTTAGATCTTACTAGAAGCCTCCAGGCGCGGGGAGAAATGTGTCGTAGAAGTCATCTGTATGCGTTTGTAGTGTGCACTCTTTCTTCTTCTTTTTTTTTTTTAATTACAAGAAAAATAAACAATGCAATATTTTTTTTTTATTTATTTATTAAATGAATCAGAAAGTTCATATAAATTATATATTCTTCAGAAATGTATTTTTTTCATTAGCTGTGTTTGCTAAGGCAAGCATCTCTAACTATTGCTCATAGTATTTGTTATTATTATTTGCATTTTTTTATTTCTTCTTTTTAATAATAAAAAAAGTAAATACATTTTTAAATTTAATAGAAACCCCTCACGTGAATTTGCACTGTACCCTTGTTTCTTGCTTTTTTAATTACCAGAAAATTAAACAACTGTAGACTGGCTGTAAATTGTAATTCTGTAAATTGATTCAGAATATTACCAATATTAAAGAAATATTCTTCAGAAATGTTTTTAATTACAATTTTCTTGAGTGGTGTTTGCTAAGGCAAGCATCGCCATTACTACTGTTTGTTGTTGTTAACACATGTTTATGCTGTCCATGCTTTTCTTATTTTTAATTAAAAGAATATTAAACACATTCTTTTTTAAGGATTTAAATTGTGTAAATTAATTAGAATATTACAAATATTTATGTTCTTCAGAAATTGATACTTGATTATTGAACTTGATTACTGATGCTATTTTAATTTTTTCCTTTTAGATAAAAATCCAAGACATTTAAACAACACATTTTTATACTTTAATTTAATATACTTCAAATGATGTATGAATCAGAATGTGAGACACCGATACCATGTGTTCTTCAGAAAATGATCCTTAAATTTTTTTTTGTTACAGTAATGCTGTAATGATTGCTCTGAGGAACAGCACATCCCGTTCCCCACCTGCGATATAACAGACATTTAGAGAAATCCTGGCCTTAAAACATCTCAGCATGAGCAAATAACTGGAGAGGCTGGTATACTGGGGCTGGAGCATGTGTTCTCCTGCAGAGAGTTGTGTGATGTAAGCGCCATGTGCAGGCCGTAACAAGAAATTTCACAGGCTGTAGAATGGAGTGCCAATGGCCAGCCTGAGGCAATGAAACGGGAGCCATCGAATCGCACCTGCCCTTCAAACACGAGCATCCGTTATGGAATATACCATTCGATGTTCCGATTTCAGATCTCCCTCCCTATCCTTGTTTCTCAGCCCCTCTTGCTCTCCTAACATGCATAATTCAATTAAAGCCTCATTTGTTAACTCAAGAGCTTTTTAGAAAACATATCAAGGGCCTATTTGGGAGCATGAGACTGCTTTGTTTTGAAAAGAGAGTCTTTAACAAATGTCACATGCATGCTGTGTTCCTAGTGACCTACCTACTTAGGCAACATTTTAAGGCATCATTAGGTTGTTTCAAAAGGTAATATACATTCTTTTGCTCAATATTATAGCAATGTTACACGTTGGACAAAAAAACAAAAAAAAAAAACAAAACGTATCTCTACCTATGCTTACCAGTCATGGCACTTGTTGAAACAGAGCATTGCTCGGCAGAACTGTGATTACATTCTAGTCTCAGCTGCAGACAGTTTGCTTATAGAAAGAAAGTGCCAAAAAAGCAAGTTCCAATTACGTTGCAGCTTCTGAGCATCATGCATAGCTTTTATCAGCACACTAAGAAATGGGGAAAATGAATAGTTCTGAAGATAATTAAACATTAAATTAGTAAAATTTCAACATATACACATTGGAAAAACATGTATCTATTTACAAAAACGTATCTGTGCATATAATTCGCTGCAGTTTCCATCTGAAATGAACACTGGTGGCAGTAAAATACTGACAACTTTTATTCCTTTTTAGAAAAATTTGATTATGGGGCAAAGTATAGATTAATAAAGATTTTTGCAATGTATTTTTCACGTTATGTCCTTAAAACAGTGCATGATTTTTAAACTAATACAAATTTATGACTGCATCACATTAAAAATCATGCAAGTGTTTTAAGGACATAACATGAAAAATGCATTGCAAAAATCTTTATTAATCCATACTCTGCCCCATAATCAATTTTTTTTCTAAAAATGAATAAAAGTTGTCAGTATTTTACTGCCACCAGTGTTCATTTCAGCTGGAATTAGCTCCATTTAAGAGGTTTTCTATCATAGTAAACTTGGTCAGAAGCTCACCTGGTACAGCATTGCACTTGCTGAGCAATACTGAATGCATGGCTCCATAAAACACGAGTCACGATAAAAGAGATTTAAGACTATTGATTATGTTTAAGGTAGGGTTTGGCATTGGTGGTGGATTATATTCAAACACAACATAGCATTAGCTTTTTTGATGTGATATGAACAACAACCAACATAATAAAACATTAACACATTCATGTTCATCTGTGTGAGATTAAAAAAAGAGATCACTGATATGAGCAAGAGTATTGTTGGTTGCTCTCTAGGCCTGACTAAGTTATTGCTTTCGCAAGTCAGCCAACCGTTCTTTCAAATTTAGAGGCTAACAAGCATAAAAACCAAAACGTGTTAGATTAACCAGCTTTAACCAGGTCTGAATACTAGCTAACCACCTTAATTTGCTTTAAGATGTTTTAAAAGGGCAACCATGGCTGGAACCAAGGTTTGTAAATTAGTGAGGTCTGGGGTGGGGTTAAGAATTGTGCTATTATAACATAAATTTGCTAATATTTTACTGTAGGTTAGGGGTGGATAATTATATCATTTGTTTATGATTCATGCAACAATACTTTTTTGTTATTGTTATAGCTTTCATTAATAACCACTGTTATATGATAACTTTGTCGAGTGCTCTTATGAATGTTTTTAGCAAAACTTTGTGAAAGTCTAACTTCTATACTGAATAAAATTGCACAGACTTCTTCATGGCTAGTGATTGCATATTTCATTTCATTCTGTAACTTAATTGTTCTACAAATCTGTATACTAATTTCAAATGCTACTGTTTTTAATAGTGTTGATAATATTTCTGACAGATATCACAATGTTTTATTTATGTATTTATTTATTTTTGTGTTTGCCTTACCGAATGTGATATCCTGTCCAATAACCTGTCCGTGTTTGTTTGTTTGTTTTTTTGTTTTTGTTTTTTTTTTGTTTTTTGATTAGGCTACTGCTAGTTTAAGTGCCTGGCATGTCGCCAGATATTGCTATGAAAACGAACAAACAAACAAAAAAAAAATAATAAAAAATAAATTATAATTTGTTCAAATGTTTTGTAAATAACTGCAACTTTTTATTAACTTTCTAAAGTGTCAAATTCAGAGGAAAAGACAAGGCCAAAAAGCTTATAATAGCACACCCTTACTTACAACTTTCTCAAGCCTTGTTCACTCTGCCAATTGGCATGCTGACTGCAGGAATGTCCACCAGAGCTGTTGCCCATGAATTTAATGTTCATTTCTCTACCATAAGCCGTCTCCAAAGGCGTTTCAGAGAATTTGGCAGTACATCCAACCGGCCTCACAACCGCAGACCATATGTAAACGCACCAGCCCAGGGCAGTCGTGGCCTAATGGTTAGAGAGCAAGGCTTGTAACCCAAAGGTTGCTGGTTCAATTCCTGCACCAGCAAGAATTGAAGGTGGGGTCTGTGCATGAACAGCACTTTTTCCACCTTCAATACCATGACTGAAATATCCTTGAGCAAGGCACTGAACCCCCAGTTGCTCCCTGGGTGCTGGAGCAATGGCTGTCCACTGCTCTGTGTGTGTGTGCACTCGTGATGGGTTAAATGCAGAGGGCCAATTTCGAGTATGGGTCACCATACTTGACAATACGTTGTCACTTTCTTTTCAGCATCTTCACCTCCAAGATCATCTGAGACCAGCCACCCGGACAGCTGCTTCAACAATCAGTTTGCATAACCAAATAATTTCTGCACAAACTGTCAGAAATAGTCTCAGGGAAGCTCATCTGCATGCTCGTCGTCCTCATCAGGGTCTCCACCTGACTGCAGTTTGTCATCGTAACCAACTTGAGTGGGCAAATGCTCACAATTCAATGGTGTCTGGCACTTTGGAGAGGTGTTCTCTTCACCGATGAATCCCGGTTTTCACTGTACAGGGCAGACAGCGTGTATGGCGCCGTGTGGGTGAGCGGTTTGCTGATGTCAACGTTGTGGATCGAGTGGCCCATGGTGGTGGTGGGGTTATGGTATGGGCAGGCGAACACAGGTGCATTTTATTGATGGCATTTTGAATGCACAGAGATACCGTGATGACATCCTGAGGCCCATTGTTGTGCCATTCATCCACGACCATCACCTCATGTTGCAGCATGATAATGCATGGCCCCATATATATATATATATATATACATATATATATATTTATTTATTTATTTATTTACCAAAGTCCAGACCTCGGTGACCTCATAGCTGGCTATGGCCATGGCAGCGACATGTGAATGTTAATCTCCTTAGTTATCCATTGTGAGTAAGGATTGCTGCCTTTGTAGTGCACTCAAATCATTACTAATGTGGTTCTATTTAAACAGTATGTGTGTGAATAGACGGTTCTAGGTTTTGGACCCGAGCCACTGTTTGTGTTATTTAGCCATCAAACTTCTATGCTAGTCTGGTAACTGTTAGCTGTCCAGGAGAATCCCTGTGGATCAATGAAGAGAAAGAATATGTGAGAGGGAAGGAGTTGCTCTTTTGTGAATATTTTACCTGCCACTTTTTACATTACTTTCATTTCTCTAAGTGCCGCTAATTAGTTTCCCAGTGAAAATGTTGTGATTGAAACATATTATCATCTCTTTTGTATTTCACAAGTGGCTGAAGTATTACATTTCAGATCCTTCTATATTTAACACATAGTATTATTTATTGGATGGAAGCAATTCTGCATGGTTCAAAGCACAAATTTTAATAAAAAGCGATGAGGCTGTGACTGTGTGCTGTCAAATGAGTGCTTATCATTTCATTAGACAGGTTTGTTTTGAATCAAAGGCTTTTTTCTACCTTTTTTCTTTAAGAGAGAGCCCACGTGCCTTTTTCTTTTTGTCTCTTTCTCTCTCATCTTCACTGTCACTCACTGACAGACATAAGGTATGGCATAAAATAATTTATGCACAGAAGTGTAGCTGGGCCACATCCTTGTGAAAGTGGCCTTTAATTATTATGTTGCTTATTGTGTTACACCTTCATGGATGGCTAATCCTCCTTCTCTTTTTCCTTTCAAAAAACCTTGAAATAAAACACTTGCTCAAGCAATAGTGTGAAAATAGCCTCAAATCTTGAGCATGTGTCGGAGCCGAGGCCTGTGTTTCCAGTAAGTAATTTCACAGGATGTCAGAGGCTCAAATAGAGCTTCCATCAGTGTGATCCTTTTCCTTTAAAAGCTGCAGCAGTTTTTAGACCTTTATTGTAGAGTAATACAATAAAAACCAACAGTATTTACACCCACATGCACAGTGAAGAAATGATTAACATTAAGGAATAATTTAGGGTTATTGTTTGTATGAAGATATGAAATGAATAATCAGCTAACAACTACAGAAAAAACATTCTGAACATTCCAAATGTTTTAGAATATCAGGAACTGAATATTCAATATTTACTTAATATTCTTAAGATCACTAATATTTAGCCATCTAACCCCAAACAAAAAGATTCAGTGTCTGTAATGAATGCCCTAAGGTTTGGCCTTCTATCAGAGGCTGCATTTGTGTTTTCTCCCTCTAGTGGACGGAGTTCAGTCAGGGAAGTGATGATGTTCATTAAGCCTGTGTGTGTGTAGTTTTTTATTCAGCCTTGGGCTTTTCTCAGCTTTTCTAAACCCTTAACAGTACAGTTGCATTTGAGGCGAAGAAGGGAAAACAAAGTGAATGCATAATCCACCCCTCTTTATTGACATCTTTTATCTCTCCTTTTGTGTACCGCCTTTTAATAAATAAATAAATAAATAAGAATAGTGGTGGTTGTTTACCACTATTCCCAGTCAATTGCATCATAATTAACCACCATTCTTTATCACAGAGCTCTACACTTAAAGTTTTAAAGTTTTGCTTTTGTGCATTTGTGCTCCTGAAAGTTTTTAAAAGCAGTCAAAAAAAAAAAAAAGGCAATAAAGTATACATTTATTTTTTAGGATAAATAAATAAATAAATAACATAAGTTATGCTTGACAAATATAGACATAAATTACACATATAAGCTTTAAAATGATAATTAAATATCTGTATAGTGTAAATATCTGTATAGTAGTATATTGATTTTGACGTTACGTTACGCACTTTAAGTAACTAGTATATTATACATTACTTTTTAATTTACAAGAAAATATCTGAGTTACTTTTTCATATACATAATGCCAGTTACTTTGTTTACCTATTTATTGACTGACATGTCTCCTGTCCCAATGTTGAGAGAAATCGGGAGTTAATGCAGAGGCGCTGTATAAACATGATGCTACTGTAGTTCTAGACTAAATTTAAACATGCATTTACTCATTCAAAAAAAAAAAAAAAACTTCACGTATTCCTCAAAATGAATAAAAACTGAAATACAAACACAGAATATGACACAAACGTGCAATAATTAAATATGTTAAATATCACAAATCCTATATAAATTTAATCCCATTTTATTAACCAATGTTTTTGCTGCTGACCTTCAATGATCCAGTTCAACTAAACTAAGCAAAAATTACTTTAGGTAACGTAACATTTCTGCTTCTTTTTTTTTTTTTTTTTTTAATTGCTGAAGAGTGTTGAACTTTCTTCTCCTACATTCTTCTATACATACGTGAATTTACTTTTGCTTCAGCCTGACGCTTATTCATTTCATTTGTTCGGCGTGAAAGGCCTTTTGCATTTGCAAAAAGTAGAACTTTTTATATTGAAAACAAGGAAGCAAGCCCTGCCCAGAACGTTCCATAAAGAGTAACTAAGTAACATAATTAGTTACTTTTAATTACTGAATTGATCATCATCTGATCATAACAGTCTGTTTACATTTGTCTGTATCAAGTAACTGTTAAGATAACAAGTAATTGTACTTCTTTACTGTATTTATGTACATTTTTCAAGTATCTGTACTTTACTGGAGCAGTTTTATTTTGAGTAACTTTTACTTTTACTTCACTACATTCCAAAGCTAAGATCGTACTTTTTACTTTACTAAATTTCATACAACACATCGGTACTCATTACAATATATCACGTGCTCCGAGACGCAGAAGCAGTGTCTGACTCATGAACAAACTGATTCTTTTCAATGAACCTGTTAAATCGATTCCTTAAATCGCACCAGACGATTCATTCACGATCCGACTGATCCGATTGCAGCTGTTCGCGAGTCGACAACTCACTGATTCAAATGATACATTTAGAGCGAGTCTGCAGTGAACTGAATTCACAAGTAAGAAGCGGGAGGTCTTGTGAGGGCGCGCGACTGATGCCGCGAAAAGTAAGTTACTAATGTCGAATTTTAGGATTAATTATTGTTTCTGAAAATCATATTTAGGTCAAAACTGTCTGTTGTTTGTGAATTAAATCTGCTGTAAAGGGTGATCTGTTTAAGCCCACTGAAATGCTTGAATTCAGACACATCAACATGTTTAGGTCTAAAAATGATAAATTAAATAAAATAAAATAAAATAAACACAGATTAAATAAAATAACTCATGCACGTTCATATTCCCCGCTACTGTAACGTTAGCAGTTCTATTAAAAGGCTACGCAATTTGCCCTACTTGACGTCTTTTTTTAGATTGTTTATCAGCAGTATACATTTTTATATTGTTCGGATCGACTAGTGGAGTAGACAGATATTAATGTTTATTCATAAACATACAGAAAATGAGTAAAAAAAAATGTTAGCTGATGCTAACTGTCTAACTAACAAGCTTACTGGTGCTAAGTTGAGGTAATTTTTAGCTATAAAGTCCAAACATTTTTATTCAACCACCTAGATAGATTACATTTGAGGGAAAAAGAAAGGAAGTGATGTTCAGAACTTGGTAACTACAGTAATTATCAAAGTTGAAAAAAAATAATAAATAAATACAAATAAATAAATAAAAATATCAACAAAAAATATAGATTTTTTACTCCATATAGTGGTTATTTTGGGAAAATCCCAGGAATTTTGCGCAGAAAGATTATAAAAATATGTTCTAATATAAAATTGAATTGCAAAATAAACCAGTACTTTTTACTTAAGTGCATAAAAAATTGGGTACTGTTGTATTTTCACTCAAGTAAAATTGAAAAAGGAGCACTTTTACTTTTACTGGAGTAATATTTTATTATACATATCTGTACTTTTACTCCACCACTGGCTATTATACAAGAATTAGGGCTAATCATACACAACATTTAGATTTACTCCCGCTGTGCAAAAAGTTTTCTCTTTATGTGTTTCTTTGATTTTGCAGCGTTGAGCATTTTAGCCAATCACAGTTGGGCATGTGAACGCAATGGCCAATCAGCTGCTTTTAAATTAGTCTGTGAACAGAATGATGTTATGATATGATGATCCAATCATGATACATCCCAAGTCTTGACTAAACCTCGTGATCGGATCACAAATGCGTTTACACTTGTCTTTTCACTGTGTATGTTGTTGAGGCCAAATGTACACTTTATCTAGCTGAGCCATCATTACAAAATAAAGCAGTCAATATTTTGTGCAAAGTGAGTGAGGAAGAGTTTATTAAAAAGATAAGTTCTAAATAAGTGTAAATATCTTTCTTTGTCCTTACGAGGGAATAGTTTTCCTTATTTGTTGTTTAGTGTTTTTTGGGTTTATACTACAATCACATGGCATTCTCTTTCAAATCCAATCGTTAAAAAGTTATTATGAACCCTTTAAAGAGCTGTGATGTTCCCTCCGTCTGATGTAGCTCACGTTTGATGGTCTCCTTTGATGCGTGTGTATGAAACAGAGGCCAAGAGCAGAGGAGACAGGGGGAAAAAAAAAAACAGTGTCAGGCTCTAGTTAACAAGACAAATGGAGCAACATGGTTCAGCTCATAACCGGGTTTGACCTATTGGTCCACCCAATAGCTCAATCTCTTACATGGCAAACTGGCATTCGAGATATTTATCAAGACGCTTGTCAAGTAAAAGATCTGCTTGTGAGTTTGGCCTCCACGCTCGGAGGAAAGTTAGACAGCTTTGATCACGAGGCTGTCTGGGCTCGGCTCTGCTGGTGGTGGAGAAAGGCAGGGCTGATTACTTCTTCTCCCTCCCAGACCTTGATCTTGATGTGATGTCGAGAGAAATCACTTCATTCGTCACCGCTCTCTTTTCGTCCTACAAGACGGCCCCGCTCTCCATGTACGGCTCTCGTGGGCTCCTCTTATGACAGGTGGCTCCGTAACAAATGGCCTGCTTATGGTTTTTATTGAACTTTTTGGAAATTAGAGCGAACGATTTGGCTGTCCTAGGTTTATAAATATATGATGCTGTTAAAATGATTTTACTCTTGATTGGGCCTAAATGTCCTCTTTTTCTCCTGCCTAACTGATGTTTGCGACTTTAAAAGAGGCTGTTTCTGAACGGTGCACAGAGTGGCGGCCCAGTTCATCACTGTCTGAACATTTTAATGGCAATTTCCTCAACATAATCATACATCCACATAATGGATTATGAAAGTGTCTTTCAGTGCTTGGTGCTCCTGGCTGTCATGATGGATGATCACTTGTTGAAACAGAGCATCGCTGGGCAGAATTGTGATTACATACTAGCCTCAGCAGCAGACAGTTTGCTTATAGATAGAAAGTGCCAAAAAGGCAAGCTACAGCTCCTGAGCCAGGTTTTTTTTATCAGCACACCAAATAACTTCAAAGGAAAATTAAACATTAAATTAGTCAAAATTTCAACATAGGCACAACGGAAATACATGTAACTATCTACAGTTATTTACAAAGGTCCAAAAAACGTACTTGTACATGTAATTCACTGCAGTTTCCGGCTGAAATGAACACTGGATTTAAAATACCAACTACTTTTATCCATTTTTCACAATTACAAGGGCATATTATCGTTTAATAAAGACTTATTTTTACATGGTTCAATGCACAGTACTACATTATGACCTCAAAAGACTATATTTTGTGGCTTTTCTGATATAGTAAACTTGCTTGGTGGCTTTCAGTACAGGATTTCACTTTGGAGCACTTTGGTATGAATCCTGTGAAATATTCAGTTTTGCAGAAATATCACCACAGGCACACTTTTCCAGTCAGCCTCGGTTACAAAATTTAATAATTTAATAGTATAGTGACCAATAATCAATGTGAGTGTTTTCATGTTCAAATGATGCTGATTTGCATTACATTGCTTTGTTCCCAGTCAGATATATAAATAAAATCCAGTAGATTTTTTTTGTGACACTTGTGATTATGAGAAAGCGTGTGATGTTGCTTTTGTTTCTTTATCAGTTCTTTGTACACAATAATTATGATGCACTGCTTTCCGGGGTTGCAAGGGTTGTGAAATACTGAATAAAATATTTTATAGTTTTGCTTGAGGCTCTTGGTAGCAAATAACCAAGAAATGCATGAGCATTATACATTCATCTTTGTTTTATAAGTGATGCCAGTAAAATAATCAGTACTTAATATTGGACAGATGGAAATTTCGATTACTACACACTGTTTCTTTCTGTTTTCTGTAAGAAATATTCAGTGACACTGCAGTGGCTATTGCTCAGCAGCCTATTATTGAATTTACCCGCCTCTACACATATGAAACAGAATAAATAGTTAAGCCAGTTAGCTGAATGACATGTTGTTTTTTGCGTAATTGCAAGGTTAAGTTGCAGAATAAGCTGCAAAGTGGACCAAACTCAATAGTGATAACTAAAAGTTTGCTCTGAATGATTTATTACTTTGCAGGTAACCTGGGAATTTAGTCACTATAATCAGAAAGCTAGTGTGTATTGGCCTTTACGTGCAAGGTGAAGATTACCAGAGGCAATTATGGACAAATCACTCATGTGCCTTTACCTCTCATTTTTGTCTCTATTTTTATAAGAGGGATGAGCAGATTGGATCTAAATGGACATGAACACAGCACAGCCCGAGGCGTTCCTTTCACCTGTTCCTCTGAGCGCAGTGTGGTGTCTCTTCCACAGACAGATGAAAAGTGTATTTTGGAAATTGTTTTGCTGACAGTTGTCTGCCTGACTTCCATAAGTAAATTGCTGCACCTCCAATGGGATGCATGCACCTGCTTGTTAGTGAAGAAGAACAACTGAAACAAACGACTCCACTGGTTCCGTTTGCACATAGATCTTGTCTTTTGATTGGCATGGAAAAGTTTTCTATGCACCCTTCAACCTCACCTCCCTGTTCGTTACAGCCGCTTCTGTGGCATCTGTTACACTATGATGTGATGACCAAAGCCTCAAGTTATTGAAACGCAATCCAACTTTTGGTCAGTGTTGCCAAGCTACATCAGCAGAGACAGACACAAAGGCCTGACCGCATTAGTGACCCTTTGTCTCACCTTGTGCATCTTTCCATGAACACTGCCAAACTACTTTACTGTGTGACATCAACTCAAGCTTCCCAATTTTTGGACTTTTTAAAACAGTCTTTAAATTTACATCTTTTGAACTCTTTCTTTATCTATAAATTCACAACCTGAATTCACTGAATTTTATTGCTCAGCTGTTGCTCTTTCATAGCTCAGGAGAATTAATGCAGCTCTCAGCTATGTTCAGGGGCGTAGCAGCCATTATAATTGTGGGATTATCAAGGTATTTTAAGAGTTTCATTTTGCTTGGCTGCAGTTCAAAGCAGAAAAATTATTGATGGCTCTATAAAACAACGACTTTAAGACCAAGCAGAAACTTCAGCCAGCCAGCAGTGGAGAATGGACTGAATTTACATTTGCATTTATGCATTTAGCCGACGCTTTTATCCAAAGTGACCTGCAATAGAGCAACATAAGCAGTTTGTCACAGAGCCAGCAATATAATCCACAAGTGATACCCTGCTGTAAAATATTTCTTAGACAGGCCTAAGTTTGGTTTGCTGCTCTTAGCTGGTTTAGGCTGATCTATCTCATAGCCCGGCCAGGCTGGTTTTGATTTAGTGTGGTTTCACAGCTTGGTGATATTCAGCCAAATGGCTGAAATGCTGACAAACGCCCAAAACGAAACCATCATACTTTTCGATTTTGAAAAGTAACTATGGTCGCAAGTTCTGTCATTACCAATAGAGTTCAAAGAAACTTGCGCCCATAGTTAACAGACATGCAAAAGTAAAAAAAAATGTAATTCACTGCAGTTTTCAGCTGAAATTAACACTAATGGCCATGAAACATCAATTATGATTACAAGGACATGTTATTGATTAATAAAGACTTTTTTTATTTTTTTTTAACATGGTTAAAAGCACAGTACCATATTATGACCTAAAAAGTCTATATTTTGTGGCTTTTCTGATGTAGTAAACTTACTTGGTACAGCATTTCACTTGTGTTGTGGAGCACACTGGTATGAATCTTGTGATACATGATAATGCTATTTTGTAGGAATACACTACAGGTACATCTTTTCAATGAGTCTCAGCTGCAAAATTTAAAGGGGTCATCGGATTCAAAATTCACTTTTACATGTTGTTTAAACATAAATGTGTGTTGACATTGAGTGTACACATCCACCCTTTAATGATAAAAATCTACCCAGTGTTTTTTAATCCCTAAAAATAGCATTTCCTTTTTCAAATTAAGCCAATCTCAGCTTTTTGTCTGTGTGACATGTGACTCCCACGATTGACATGCCTGTCTTACTTTAGACCCGCCCTGAGTGAGCTGTAACAGTCCGACCGCCATTGTTTTGACGATGGAGCAGAGACGTGGACAAGAATGGCTCCTAAGCGACTGGGGTGTGTTGTTGTTGGATGTTATAATGAACATAGTCATATGTCATATACTCCTGACATCTGAGCCGCTGAAGTTAGAGTGGATTACATTTGTTTGTGAAAGGAATGTGCCTCCCGTTCTACCTAAATGCGTCTGTGTTTGCGCGAATCATTTGTGATCCATCTACAGCAGAAGTGAGTATAAGGGGTTTTTTTTTATGAATCTTTGCAGTCACCTTTCCTAATAACATGCTAGTTAAATGCGGCTAAAGTAAACAGTCTCTCAGAGCATGGCTCGTCACCCCACAGAGGAGAGGGGCAGGGTGAGCAGACTTCATTTGCATTTAAAGCAACATGCAACAAAATGGGTTGCTGTCTGCAGAGCTGATTTTGACAAGGTAAAAAGGGTGTTGTTTTACACTATCATTGAGAAATTTTAACCAAAGTATGTTATAGACTTTTTATTAATACCCTAAAGCAAGGGTCACCAGATGTGGTCCTGGAGGGCCGGTGTCCTTCAGAGTTTAGCTCTAACTTGCCTCAACGCACCTGCCTGTAAGTTTCAAGTATACCTAGCAAGACCTTGATTAGCTAGTTCAGGTGTGTTTGATTAGGGTTAGAGTTAAACTCTGCAGGACACAAGCCCTCCAGGACCAAGTTTGGCTTCCATAAAGAATCATATCAACTTGTGGAAAATGGGCATCTGATGACCCCTTTAATGATTTAACAGTAGGGATCAATTAATGATTAAATAGTATGGTGTCCAGTATAACATTTAATGTGAGCATTTTTATGTTAAAATTATGCTAATTGGCATTACATTTCTATGTTTCCAGTCAGCTATATAAATAACTTTCAATAGATTGTTTTTGTAACACTTATGATTATGAGAAAGTGTGATGTCACTTTTATTTGTTTATCAATTCTTTGTACACAAAAGACCAGCCAAGAATAGCAAAGTACAGTAGCTTAAACTGGTTTTGGATGATTTTTACCAAGCAGCACTCCCATATGGTTAGTGCCTATTTACAGTACCATGTCTGATATTCAGCAAATGAGCAAACTAACCAGCATGTTACATGTTGCATGCTATTCTAAAAATAAGCTAGACCAATAAAATGGTCCACTGAGCTTGTATTATGGTGGAAAACCACAGATTTAAAGCTTATAGCAACAGGTTTAAATGCTTCTCATTGAAAATCTGGTGAAATGTTTGGGGATTGTTTCACTTACAGAGACTTCAGAGATTGTCTGAAGCAGCTTTTACTGTAAATCGAGTCACTCTAGGACACTAGGATACTGTTATTATGAGCTGCTAATAAATGCAAATGATCATTTATTTAAATACATTCATTAACATACATTGCAATTTTATTTATTTTATTTCCATTGCTTCCCAGCAGACAAATTTTAATAATTTAGTTGTCAACTGGGAAGCAATGAGCTAAACCAGCTCAACACCATTATAGCCAGACTGTCACACTAGCAGAATCTCTTTAGGATGATTTTTGTTCTGGAACATGATTTTCTTGAGCAAAGCTGATACGTTTAGCATTGTATCGCCACTTTTTTAAATTATTGCTTTGCCTACAGTCCTGCTTAATTTCAGTTGAAACTTTATTCCTTTTGTTGTTTCTGAAGATATTTTGAGGTTGTTTACATACAGTAAAAATATAGAGCTATAAAATTAGCATGGCTAGTATAGGAAAATATGAGGTTATTAGGTCTTCATCTCAGGAGAAAACTCACAGAATCAGGAGACTTAAACTCAAGTCAGGAGAAACAATTGAGATATTCCAGAGATCTTGTTTGTGATTTTCTTTTTTTCCTACAGGAACTGACAGTGTGTTTTGCATAGTAAAAGGTTCTTCAAAGTACAAAGGGGATTTGTTAGTTAGAAGCAGCTCTGACTGCCTCTCTCATGGAGAAATAAAGGTGGTGCTCAGACATCTCTTCATTACTCTTTTCCCTGATGCAACATGAAAAAATGTTACATCCATTACACCGGGCTGCCTTTGTGTTTATTGTAATAGCGGCTGAATTGCAGTGGAGTGGAGCTTTATGGTGATATAAATTAACTTGCTCTATACTCACTAGCTTTTGTATCCCTCCTACAATACTTCTCTGTCCTTAGCAGAGAAGGTGATATTTATTTTAGTAGACTTATTTCACTTCTCCTCTTTATGGTTGCTGCGTACAAGTAAACCTAATAATGATTCGGAGTGTAATAGCCAAAATTCATCATCAACCCAGAGTGATGGAGAAGGCTGAACATAGATCACCTTAACTTTGTGTGTGAGAGACAGAGAGAGATAGAGAGAATGAGAGGAAGATCACGCTCATTCACCTTACAGTATAGTATTACACTGCAGACCAAAGGAGACACTGTTTTATCTACCTACCTATCTATCTATCTATCTATCTATCTATCATCTGTCTATCCATCTGTCCATTCATCAATGTCCATCTGTCCCTCTGTCCAACTTTTTCACATCTAGCTGTCTGGCTGTCTATCTATCTATCTATCTATCTATCTGTCTGTCTGTCTGTCTATCTATCTATCTATCTATCCATCCATTCATCAATGTCCATCTGTCCTTCTCAAATTCACACAGGTGTCCAAACCCATAAGACCTTCGTTCATCTTCGGAACACAAATTAAGATATTTTTCATGAAATAAAAATACAGCCCTGAATGTCAGCGGAGTCCACATCGACTAGATGAGGCCCAGAGACGGATCCACAGTGAAGACCACATCACTTAGACGGCTGTTGGCACAAGACCACGGGAACTTTGGCCAGAGGAGAACTGGCCCCCCGACTGAGCCTGGTTTCTCCCAAGGCTTTTTCTCCATTTGTCACCGATGGAGTTTTGGTTCCTTGCCGCTGTCGCCTCTGGCTTGCTTAGTTGGGGACACTTTCTCTTAACACAATATTGCATTTTATTTTATTGTTTTTGATTAACTACCTTTACCTGAAAAGTGATTGTTTAATGTTGCCTTTGGCATTGTTGATATACTGTTTCCTATTTAATACTGTACAGCCGCCTTGTCACAATTCTGTATTGTTAAAGGCGGTATATGAATAAAGGTGACTTGACTTGACAAAAAGACCCAGAAAGGAAGTAAGGACATTAATAGTAACATCAGTGGTTCAAATGTGATGTTATGGATCTACTAGAATACTTTTTGTGCACAATGAAAACAAAAATAACAACTTACTCAGGAATTTCTTTTGTGTGTAAAATTAAGGTTGAAACACTGATGTCACATGGACTATTTTAATGATGTCCTTACTACCTTTCTGGGCCTTGAACATGTCAGTTGCATTGCTGTCTATGCAGGATCAGAATGGTCTCACTGCATGACCAACTTTGCTTCAGTTTGAGGTGAATTGTCTGATATAGTGCAGAACTCATAGGTCCTTCAATAATGACAAGGCACTACCAGCCTGAATAACCATCTGTATGAAGTTTCACAGTGCATGTCTTGTTTCCTCTCCTTCAGGCCAAACTCACAGTGTAGCCAGTATGTTTCAAAAATGAGCAAATCAGAAGCATTAGCTTAGTTGTATTTAATTAGCGGTTCATATCACAGATCTGTGTGAAGTAAATACTGTTTAAACAGGTACAGATGTGCATTTGTAGCTACAGCACACGCCTGAAAATACCTGCCTGCAGAACATATGATCCGGGGCAAGATGAACATCACCGCATGACTTTTAAACACTATGATCCTCTTATTGACGCTTAAGAGACGAGTTCTTTTCTGAGTGTCTCTGTCGTAAACACATCATTAATCTCCAGGCTGTCACTGTGACTTTTCCGCTGACTTCCTCCCCGACCATTTTCTTCAGCGCAGAGTACAATATCCCTCACTCAAATACTGATTGCAGCTTTTAGCTTTCTTATTCTTTGATGTTTGTGAAGCAAGGGCTTTTCTTTTGTGTGCCTGTAACACAGAGAAAGACGGCACACTTCACATCTATTCACATCACATATTCTCATGTGGAAGATGAGGGATAATTACATACATTCTGAGGGGAAAAAATAGCATCAGGCTGGTTAAAACCTTTTCAAAGAATGACTTCAAGGAAGGAGTCTGCATGAGTCACTGGGTTAGGAAAGGATTCGGTTGTCTCGGATCAAAAAACGTTGCAAGGGCTTATGGGATATTGTGTAAGTCATGAGTTTGAAAAAGAGTACTAAGTGGGTTTTATTTATTGGTATAGGCAGAGTTCAGTTGCATTTACAGTAGTTGACATTTGAATAACATAAAAGGCAAAATACAAACCTCATAATTTTTAATCAGAATTTCTCATGGAATCTTATTTTTGGATTTCATGGAGGCATAGTGCTGCCACAGAACAAAGAAACAAAACTTGGAATTTTAGTTTATATCTCATAATTATATATCATAGTTTATTTCTATATTTTCTTCTCACTTCTCTTTTTTTCTCAGAATTTTAAGTTTGAATATAATCACAATTCTTGTGAAAAAAAAAAGTCAGAATTGTGACGTGAGAAAAAAAGGAAAAATTGTAAGATAAATTATTTCATTATTTTATTTTATTTTATTTGATTTATTTATTTTTTATTTTAAAGCTTCCATAACCACTTCCATAAGCTCTTTCAGTGAAAACGACAAACTTCTCTCTGGTGACATCTCCTTTTTAATGATTTCCCTTCTCACAAATAAAAAACATTAAAAATAAAATAATCAAAAGGTCTTTGAACAAACTAATTTATACAAAATGTGGCTTCTAAACCCTGCCTTAAAAATCTCAAATTCCAATCAACAACCAAGAGATCGAAAGTACCTGTCCTGCATTCTTACTTTTCCGATAATCTGTTACACCCAGGTGTACATCAAAATACGGAAACAAAACTTAAAAATTACTTAATTTCCAATGCAACTATAATGTTTTTTTGTTTGTTTTGTTTTGTTTACATTACTTTTTTCATTGGGCCTGTTTGCTTCAAGGTCCAAAGCAGCTTCATTTTGCTGAATCGCCTTGCTGCCAGATAGAAATTTAGCCTCAGGTACGGTCATCTGAACAGCTTTCTGATCCAAGGACTCATTTTCCCTCTTTTTAACACCACCACCTTTCCATTAATGACCAGCTGTTTGCTTGTTTAATAAGTCAGTAAAAGAGATCCTAGGAAGTCACCCTAGCATTAACCTCTCTTACAACCAATCAATGGCTAAAGTGATTCTCATTGGTTAATTATTTGCAATTCGGTGACAGAGACTGTGGCAAACTGGAGCGCTCCACTATAGGTGTCGATGGAAGGAAAGAGCAGGACGTGGACATCGTTTAGGATACAATAGGAGGAAACATCCAACAAGCATTGTGAATCAATAACTGGCGCTCTTCTAGCAGGAACGTTAACATACGGCAGGCTTAACACTCAGTTAATTGGCTAGAAAGAGTGCTATGGAAAGTGTTATTCAGTGGATTATTGGATGAAGAGGATGGCCCTTTACAAGAGAGCACTACAACACTCAAGGGTTGAAGGGTTAACATGGTGGTTGGGTTTGAAGAGGTCTGTGTTTATAATTATACCTGTGTATAGTTGGAAGTACTAAAATGTGCTTTTACCAGTATTGACATGTTCCGAAATCACTGACAGACAGGATGAATGACACTCTATATTTAGCTTTTTAAAACATTGACTGGCCCTCCATAACTAGGGCCGTGAGATATGAATCCAAAGGGAAATATATTCCTTAGTCAGTAGATTTAAGAGCTGTTTATGTTCTATTCTCCTCCCACAAGACTATTTAATCTCACTGTTTTACTCCCTTTGTACCCCCCTAAGGATGGATTCTTAGATTTAGTGACATCTCCTCGTTTTATCAAAGCGCTTATTCAACTTTTATGTACTGCTGTCAGGATGGGTACTCGGAGGGGATGGGGAAAATCTCTCAGCATGGGACTTATCAAAGCCAGGCATCAGCGCAGTTTGTGGTCTAAATCTGCAATGAGGTCATTGAGAATCTGTTTGACTTTTCAACCAGTCGAACGAGACCTCAGTAGGAAATGTGAAAAAAAGACTCGTACATTAACACGGAACAATTGCGAATGTCATAACCCTTCATTACAGTTTGCTATCTAAGCTTTTTAACGGCGGCAGGGAGGGGTGCTGACTTGTTTTTGTGGCTAGCGTTGTGCTGAATTTGCTGTATTCATATTTTATTTCTGCTCCATTAAATCTAATTTGATTGTGATTTTGGATCAGCTCAGTGTTTCATTCTACAGATTCTACTAGCTAGCAGGATATCAGAAGATTTTTAAGAATGCATTGGGATTAATACAGTGCCAGTAAACTAAACACTTGACAATACTTTTCCTAACCAAGCTATATATACTGTATATATATATATATATATATATATATATATATATATATATATCACTAATATAATTCATGGAAAGATGGCAAAATTGAAATGTATTAAACAAATACTTAATAAAAACAACAAAATGTATGCCAATATTTTCTGTAAAATAAGTAAATTAGCCAATTTTGTTTAAATGAAGAATTGCAGAAATGAGTACATCCTTGATTTAATTCAGCAAATGTGTAATATTCTAGTACTTAGTATGTCCTCCAGAACTATAGTAAATATACTGCTCTGACCCTTCTTGGCACTGAGTGCCAATTTTTTACATCTGCTCTGTTTAACTCCTGGAGGACCACCTCCTTAAAAGCCCTGGTCTTTAATGGGGAGTTTTGCTCAGCTTGTCTCTACAGAATTCCCCACAGTCGCTCAAGAGCATTAAGATTGAGTGAAATACATGTCCACTGAAGGATTTTTACCTTGGGAGAATGAATATCTTCATTGTCATGCTGAAAAAATGCCCAATAATGCAAGGAATGAGGAGAGGGTAGCATCTTCAGTTTCAGTTTTTGTATTACATCACACAGTGGTGTGTGAATTCATGACCGCACTGATAAAGCACAACTCCTTCACACCTTCAGCACTCATACATCCCTATATAAGAGCTTTACTACCACTGAACATCACTGTAGGTACCAGACACTTCTCACTGTACTCCTCCTTTAGCAACACCAGAACATTTTGGATGCTTTTGGATCCGAAATGATTGACTTGGTCTCTTGAGACCAGAGTATGGGCCTTGGAAGAGGTTAAATGAGTTTATTGTGCTTTGGCTGCAATAGGTAATTCTAGTGATGACAACAACCATGCATGTCACTTCTGCAGCTGTGTCGTAGTCTGTGAGATAAAGTGTCACAAGAAATAAGTCACCTGGCAGTTCTCTCCCAAGTGGTTTCATTGTTGACAGCGTTAAGTCTGAGTATGATTCAGTAGGCTATAAAACACTTTTAGCGGTCAGGAATTTACTTGTCTTTTGGTTCAATATACTTACCTGTTGTTAAAAAATAGCCTTCAACCTACACTATTTTTTAAAGTTTTATTTAATAACTTTCAGGAGGGTGTACTCATATTTGCAACACAACATTTTATCACTTTGAAAAGAAAATCTTATTTTGCTGAATAATTTTGACATTCTTCTTTGGTAATTGATCAAGCAGGCTTGTTGGAACATTATATCTCCAAAGAACCCTAACATGTCTTATAAGTAAAGAGTAATTGCTGAATTTGGTAAGTTTTAGAGGGGGTGTACAGTTCAGATGCAAAAGCCTCTAAATCCATCGGACGTATTTCTTTAAAATTAGCATTTCTTTTGTCAAAGTTGTCCTAAGACCAAAACAATACCCGTTCTTGTCTTAGGACAGCTTTGATGAACTTTTTTGATCCTCTTCAAATGTTGACTATTATATATAAAAATTAACAATAAATAAATAAATACATAAATATTAAATTAATATAAAAATACTTGTATTATATCAACATCCATTTTATATTTAAATGAAATGTGTATTGAAATTTAAATGAAATGTATTGATAAGTTGAATAAATGATAATTAAATAATAAGATTTTTTTTTAATTGCTTATTAATAATAATGTTCACCTTTTGATTATTGCTGATGAGTAACTGTGTCTGATTTTTAATTTACAACCTATTTCAGATTCCTTTTAAGCCACTCATATAGCAATTTTTAAATAGTTGAGTTAAATAAAACTGCCCAGAAAGTTGGGTTAAACATTTATAGGCCAAAACAACCCAGTCGCTGAGTTTGTCCATATTTTAACCATGTTTTTACAATGTTGCTAGTGCATTAAACATGAGTTATTTCAGAAATGTCAAACTAAAGATATTGTTTTGTTTTAGAATGTTACATAAACATAGCTGGTAAAGTTTGGTTATAGCAAAACCATGGTCATAGGTTCAGTCCACAGAGAAGCCGCATGCTGTGCTTTTCACTGTTAGATGCATCTGACAAATGAATAAAAGTAAAATGCAGAGACAATGTACTATTCAGTTGTATTTATTTTCTTTTCTGTCTGAAATATAATTAAAAAATATATTTGGTCCATCGAAATAAATATTTTCATATAGCAGTATGCCCTGGTCTATGATTTTCTGTAATATGTAAAATAATTGAACAGTCAAACAAAAAAATAAATATATATTTGTCATATGAGATTAGCCAGAGTTTGATTGGTCCCCCTGCTGAGTCTTAATTTGAGTTTCTTCCTCCTATCCTTACCATTGTTAGGTGTTTTTCTTTCCTGCTGTGGGCTTTGGTTTTCTCATGGGGTCTCTGGGTTTTTAGGCCCTGCTCTCTGTAAAGCTGCTTTGGAGAGACATGTATTGTGAAAAGTGCAATAGAAGTAAAATTGAATTGAATTATTGCACAACTGTTTAGATGTGTTTCCCATAATACAATTGGCTCTGTATCTCTGAATACCCACAATGTGATTTCATTGGGTTTTTCTGGCAGGTTGCACAAAGAAACCAATTTGGTCCAAGGAAGCCTTTCATTTAAGCAATAGCTGGATGTAGTCGATCCTGCGCTGGGACCTGATTGGCTCTTTAAAGTGTTGTTATCGTCTGCTACTTGTGATTCCCCTCGAGATTTTTACAGCAAATCCGGCTCATCCATAGACAGTGGTTTGCAATGGCAATTATATTTTTTTATTCATCATATCTAGTTATTATTGAACAGTTTTATCATTTTTTATGGCAAGCAAAGCTGTTTAGTTTCTTAGCAATTCTTAGCCTGTCGGAAGTCCATATTTCATTGTTATTTTTACAAATCCCAAACCACACGCAGCCTTGACTCAACACTGATCCCGTTTTGCACTTCAAGGCCTGACCCTGGAGCTCTGGCACACAATGAAAGCCTTCACCGGCGCTGGACTGGGGTGATAATTGCTTATCTTCAAGATGCACCAGCAAGACACTCCAAATGAATATTGGATATGTGATGAGCAGCCATTTCGGCTAGAGAAATGATCATTCCCACATGAGTTCACCTCTTCTCCCTCTCTTAGATCCAAGTCTGAACCACAACTAAATAATTGATGGTCAGGTTTCCACCCCTGTCAGTGCACAGGCTAAACATGAGCTGAGGCCTATTCTGACTCCGGCCCCCGCGTTTGCTCCTTGGCTCTCTGCATCTTTTATTGCATGCTGGAATCTCTCCATGTTGGATGGAGGCGCTAGGCCTTCTTTTTGCACTGGGTCATTCTGAACAGCCGGGCTCTTTTAATCACTGTTGCGGTGAAACAAGCTCTCCAGCGCTGCGCCCTGCAGTGTAATCGGCAGCTCACCAATTAAAGGTCCAAAGCGCTCAGATTAATTTATTAAATCACAGTCCAAACGTAGTACTTGAATCCCAGACAATGCAGTGCTAAATGGCATGGATTTTTCTTGGCTGCCGCCTGATCCAAGTGTATTGATTGCGGAGTCAGCAAGGCCCCAGCACATGCTTACGGCTCTCTTCTTAGCCTTTCTCTCTCTGTCTCTGATTCTTTCTCTTATTCTCTGTCATTGAGGCCGTGACCAGCAGCTACACAAATATGACTGTCTCTGACTTCATTTTGCATGAAATACTGACTTCAAATCTTTTACAAACAACAAGAAATGAGTACTTTTTGCCACAGGTGATTTCCACAATATGTGAGGGACAAAAGCAAAAATTTTCTGTTCTATTTTTGGCAGTATTTATATTTTATATACACTGCATTATTTACATTTTAGGATAAAATATAAAAATATAGACTACTTTTAATATACTACCAGTTAAAATTTTGCGGTCAGTAAGATTTATTTATTTACTACAGAAATCATTTTTATTAAGCAAGAATGTGTTAAATTGTTCAAAAAGTGAGAGTAGAGACTTTTACATTGATACCAAAAAAAATAAATAAATAATAATAATAATAATAATAACTAAAAAAAAAAAAATCAAATAAAAATGCTGCTCTTTTTGTGCTCTGAACTTTATATATGTATATATATATAAAAAAAAAAAAAAAAAAAAAATCGCCATGATTTCCATAAATATTTCAAGCAGCAAAACCAAACATTAATAAAAAGAAATGGTATTTTGGACACCAAATCTTAAGCATCTCATCTTTGAGTATAGTTTTGGCTGTTGAAAATTCAGTTTTGTGTTTTTAAATTCAATAATTCACAATGTTACTGTTTATACTGTATTTTTGTTTAAATAAATGCAGCCTTGATGAGAAAAAAAAAATTATATATACAGTACTGTGCAAAAGTTTTAGGCCACTAGTATTTTCACCAGCTAAAAAATGGTTTAAAGTAAGTTATTTCTATCTTTTGCTGTAGTGTGTCAGTAAAAAAATATCGGTTTACATTTCCAAACATTCTGTTTGCCATTAATTGTAATAATCTAGTGAGATTTTTGTTTGCACAAGGAGTCTGACAACAGCCAGTGCTCCACACTGATCTAATCTCATCATCATCCAGTCTTCCTGGAATGACATGAAGACACAGAACAAACTGAAACAGAGTAAATCCAGAAGAACTGTGGCAACGTCTCCAAGATGCTTCAAGAGACCTACCTGCAAAGCTACCTGAAAAACTTTGCACAAGTGCACCTAGGGCAAAAGCTGCTGTAAACGCAAAGAATGGTTGTACCAAATGTTGATTTCATCATAGTTAATAGAAGGTAATTGATAAAGAAAATCTATTTATGACAGCATCCTCATTTTACAGCATTTTTACACAAGTGCCTAAAACTTTTAACAGTGCTGCAGCTTTGCAGATAGGTTTCTTGAAGCAATCCTGGAGACTTTGTCACAGTTCTTCTGGATTTAGTCTTTGTTCTGTTTCTTCATGTCATTCCAGACAGACTGGATGATGATGAGATCAGATCTCAGTGTGGAGCACTTGCTGTTGTCAGACTCCTTGTGCAAACAAAAATCTCACTGGATTATTACGATTAATGGCAAAATTAATGTTTGGAAATGTAATCTGATATTTCCTACTGACACACTACAGCAAAAGACAGACTTTAACTGACTTTAAACCATTTTTAGCTGATGAAAATACTAGTGGCCTAAGACTTTTGCATAGTAATTGTATATATATATATATATATATATATATATATATATTTTTTAATTTAATCCAGTGTAGGATAGACTACAGACCTCCTACAAACAATTCAAACAAAAAAACACATGCTAGCAGACATTAGCAAAAATCACTTACTGGGTCAGCTGGAAACTATAAACAATTGGTGATGTTTTTGCAAATTATTGATCCACGATATGTGTGGGTCAAAAGGTCACTCAATAACTACTGAATTCTTAAAACGTAGTGCTAGCACAGTCAGGCTAAATCGAATGTGATGGAGTTAGCCAACTATAGAGTTAGAAACTTTAGAGCCATCATCCTCTCTCCACCCTGCTGCTCTGAACGGATAAATGTGACGGCCGGCGCTCGAGGGTTTTCATTTCGCCTGCTGTTCCAGTGGGGTTTCACTTCCTCAATATTCTCACTTAAAGGTCCGTCCGTCAAACACCCTCCATGTCGCTCCGGTGCCTCAAATGGAATCCAGTCTCAGGGCAATACAGCTTATTTTGGTGTCTCAGCATTCACATACAGTCACAGACACACACTCACCAACTGAGGCGGATGACAGCACAGGAGGCGTCTTTGTGTGAGTGAGGTGCAGCCCGGTGACCCGCATATGGCAGGCCTGTCTCCTACTCTCTCTGTTCGTGGGTGGCACTCGCCATCTAATTTTACCCTCAGTAGCCTCGCCGCAGGAGCAGGAGGAGGCCACTGATGGCCAGAACACTGCTGCCCTCTGCCACACACTCACACACACATTATTTGGTCATGACCAGATTGTGGCTTCACTCAATCCGATCCGTTTTGTTGTCAGAAACCCAGGTCTGTGTGTGCTTCCACCTTTCCCCTTCTCCATCCAAATGGCTGGTGCTCGGCTCGATAATCTGCGGACTTCGATTCAGAACTTTTCCACTGACCTGAGAACTGAAAAGTGACTCTGTTACGACATAACCTGTATAGAAACAAACATGCTGCAACATGGGTTTGATTACACAATTCGTAAGTTTTGGGTACATTTTAGTTAATTCATTCAGTGACTGTTTTTTTGTGCTGTACCTTGGTTGCTTTAAGGCTGTCACAGATAAATAAAAATGACATTAAAACCATCAGTAGGTGGCAGCAAGTCTCTCGGTGCATTCGAAATCATATGGTGTCTAAGTAGGTACTACTTTTGAATTTGTACTTACTTCACAACTGTTAAAAAACTATGTTCTACAGTATATGATATGCATATGGATAGTATAATTGAAATTCAGATATGCTACATCTGCTATGTTGATATGGTCATGTGACCTACTGTACCAGTGTCAATTGTGTCACTTCTCTGATGTTTACAAATCCTCTCATGTGGCTCATAAGAATCTCCCCCAAAGAAGTAGGTCACCCGGGTACTTTTTGCCTACTGTTTTTCAAATGATTTCGATCATATACTCACCTCACATAATGGTTTTTGTATGCTATATATTAGGGAAGTATTCAGTTTTTGACACGGCGCCTGTCTTAATGAGTGATTCATTGAGTCATTCATTCAAACGATTCATTCGTTCTTAATGAATATACCATTGACTCAAAATGGATTCATTCAGGAATGAAACACTGCAGGGTTGCTCTGAGGTATACAAATATTCTGCTCCGACTTTGTTTGGAACTATTTTCATTGGCAAAATAAAAAAAGAACAGACAATATTATGACAAGCTCAAACAGTGATTTTCATCAAAGGTTTCTTTTTTTTTCATAACTATCCTTCATAACTTGAATTATAGGGCATTGTAACTACATTCTAGGCTTCCTCACACTATCATTGCTTTTGGACTCTCAAGACATGTTTTTATTTTTTGCAAAGTGAGATACTGATATTGTCAGCTTGCACATAATTAAAACAATTACGATATTATCATCTAAATATATTTTTAATTGCTATGGTCGCTTTTACTTATACTACTGTTCAAAAGTTTGCCATCAGTTACATTTTAAGTTTATTTAATTATTTATTTTTATGTTTTAATATAATGTCTCATACTTAACAAGATTGCATGTTTTTACATTTGAAAACCATTTTAATATCAGACATTGCATTACCATTAAAAATGTACATTAAAGTCACATAACAAAATGTTGTTCATGAATTATAAAAACATAAGTTTGAATAGTGCATTTTCACATATTTTCACATATGTATATATATATATATATATATATATATATATGAAGAGTTCAGATGCAAAACCAGCTAAAAGCCATCTCGGCCAAAAATGAGATAATGATACTGAGTGAGTGCCCTTGACACATATTATACGTCCATCAAATTCTTTTTCTTCACACTCGCTAAAATACCAGCCTCAGCCCAATCAGAAGTACCGGTACTTACATAGAAACCTATACATCTGAGCCTGATAAAAATGAATTTTGTAAAGAAAGATGTCAGATGGATTTAGCTGGTTTTGCATCTGAACTCTTCATATATATATATATATATATATATATATATATATATATATTTTTTTTTTTTAATGTTGTTTATTCCTGTGATGCAAAAATGAATTTTCAGTATCATTACTCCAGTCTTACGTGTCACATGAATCACTCAGAAAGCATTCTAATATGCTGATTTGCTTCTCAAGAAACATTTATTATTATCAATGTTGAAAAACAGTTGTGTGACTTTTTTTTTTCAGGATTCTTTGATTATATAGAAAGTTCAACATCATAAATGTCTTTACTGTCACTTTTGATCAATTTAATGTATCCTTTCTGAATAGTATTTTTAAAAAAAAAAAAAAAGCATAACTGGAGAGATTATTTTGTGCAGCCTGCTGTAGTTCAGGACTTTTATCCCAACCCATGATCACGGTGGTTCAAAGCCAACAGATTTTAAAGGCCCTTTCTGTGTTGGAGAAACACAGAGCATTTCCAGCTCCGGCTCTGGCAGTGTGTCAATGGAAAAAAGGGATATGAGACTCAGCTAATGTGATTACTATCAGCGAGGAGAATTCTGTCCTCTGTTTGTCTCCCTCCCATCGATCATCCTCCGATCTCGGCTTGATTTACAAATATTTGAATAGGCGATGCTGTGAGAATTGAGGGCCGGCGCTTCATGCTAATTAGCATGTATTGTTTGTTGATCAAAATATCAAGACAGACAAACATTGGTATCTCTTAGCGAGAAGGGGATTTCTCACATTGATCGTCCTCTCTAAAGATGCAGGAAATGGTTTCGACAGCGCAGCTCTGCCATCTGCTTGAGCTCCATTAAAACTGCCGCACTCCTAGCGTTCCCGTCTGTCTCCCCTGGCTAATAACCTCTCCCTTTAAGGTGAAATAATGAGATTCCACTTTGACTTCATTTGGACACCACAGCCCATCTAACAGACGGAGAGAAGATATCAAAGTCCATGGCAGGAAGCTGAGAGGGGATGAGTCCCTGCGTGAATAAGCCTGCTTTCGGCCCTTAGAGGGTAAATATGTATTTTGTTCAGGAAGTGTTGTGCGTTGAGCTTGCAGAAGAGTGCAGAGAACAGCGTCCAGGGCAATAAGCCGGACTTGAATGCAGTCAGGCATCAAGCGTGAAAGGAATAATTGCCTTTTTATAGATTCTGCTGCTGTAGCCTGTGCCGCCTCTCAAACAAGCAAATATGTGCCCTGCATGCTTGTACCTCTCGCTTTCTGCTTTAGGAAGGGGAGGGGTTTGCCATACGTGTTGGAATTATTTACTGTGTGGTGTGTGTGTGTTCGTGCGTGTGCATACGCATGAATGTATTAAGCGGGTGTTAATGGGATAATGGGACTGAGTGGTTAGCTGTCGTATCTGGTAATCTGTAAATGCCTGATTTTTGTTTTGAAAATTTTGCTCAAAAGGACTACTTAAAATTCAATCACTATTTACTCATCTTTATGCCGATTCAAACCTGTATGCTGTTATTTCTTCTGTAAAACACAAAAGATTTTGTGGAAAAACAATCTTAATGCACTTTTTTTTTTCAGCAGCACACAAAAGTAGTCTGTATGACTTGTGCATGATATTTCAATTCTTCTAAAGTCATAAAATTTAAAGTTAGATACTTTCTAGGTTATTATGCTTTTTTTTTTGGAACCTTGGAAATGATACTTTTTCAGGATTCTTTGTTGTATAAAAGTTAAAAAAAAGAACAGCATTTATTCAAAATATTTTCTTTACTATCACTTTTTTTTATCAATTTAACACATCCCTGCTGAATAAAAGTACTGATTTCTTTCTAAGAAAGAAATAAAAAATGTACTGACCCCAAACTTTGAATGGTTGTGTATATTGTTACAAAAGATTTCTATTTTAACCCTTTAACTGTCACTCCCATTTTTGAACACAGATATAAAAATTTACTATCCACACTTAAATTTTTATAATTCATGAATGAAAATATTTTGTAATATTATTTTAATGTACATTTTCTGTGGTAATGCAATGTCTGATTTTAAAATGAATGAATTTTAAAACGTGATAGGGAAAAAGGCAACGAAGAAAGTCTTTTGTGACAAAGGTCAGAACTCATGTTATGATGTAGATTTGTTTAAGTTGCACTCTTGACATATATCAATCTATTACTTTTCCTACATAATTTGCAACAATTTATAACCTTTCCAACAATGTATAGTTTGTCATGATTAGATTAGGATTTATTTGTAATATGGTAAAGTAAACTTAGCCGTCCCACAGGGGGGACGGTGACAGTTAAAGGGTTAAATAAATTTTGCTCTTTTTAACGTTTTATTCATCAAAGAATCCTGTTTCCAACACTGATAATAAATCAGCATATAAGAATGATTTCTCAAGCATCATGTGACACTAAAGACTGGAGTAATGATGTTGAAAATGCAGCTTTGATCATAGGAATAAATTATATTTTAAAGTATATTAAACTAGAAAAGCACTATTTTAATGACAATAATATTTACAATATTAATATTATATACAGTAATATTAATAATAATATTATAATAATATTTCACACCATATTTTTTCACATCAACATTAATCTGCAAGGAATATCAAAGAGAGTCTGTGATGAACATGTTTGAGATGAATATGAGAATATGTGATTTGTAGAGAAATGAAACTTAGGGATACTTTAATATAGTTAAAGTTGTAGGGAAACTTAAACTTATAGGGAACTTTAATATTGTTAAAGTTGTTTTTAGGACACATTAAATTCAGGCAAATGCAGCTCTACAAAATAAATAGAATTAAAAAAAAAAAAAGAGCATGAACTGACATGAGATTGAGTAAATAACAGAACTGTCATTTTTCAGGTGAACTGTTCCTTCAAAACCTTAGGAAATGCTGTTGTTCGGTATTGAGACACCTTGTCACTCTATCAGCAGTGCATCGCCAAACCTGGCCCTGGGCTAAAGTGACCAAATAAAGAGAAAACCCCTTAGGCTGCGAGCAAGGAGAAACCTTCAGAAAGTGTCATTCCTCAAGGACCTGCCAAAAAACTTTTGGAGGGTGACACCTTCAGGCAGCTAAACCTGCTATAAAGGTCATGCAGCTCAATTTTGCATACTAGGGTCAAACTGACTAGTATTTGATTCACTCGGTATGTGACTACGTATTCATGTAATTCTTTAATATACTAATATACTTTTTTTTTTTGTCCCAAAAACTACACTTAATGTAGTCTCTGTCTCTTGGTTTTCACTTGCGTGTATATGCGTCAAATCCTCAAACTCATTGCAGGGGCTTGGAGGAGGGCTAAAAAAAATGTGTTGCTTTGCATAAAAAATAACACTGCAACGTAACTACTTTTTTAAAGATTTTATTTTTGACATTTTTCACTTTTACTGTTCAAAAGTTTGGGGTCAGAAAGTATTTTATGCTCACCAAGACTGCATTTATTTGATCAAGAATGCAGTTAAAGCTGCAATATTGTAAAATATTATTACAATTGTAGATAATTGTTCTCTATTTTATATATTCTATATTTTAAAATTTTAATTTATTTCTGTAATGCAAAGCTGAATTTGTGGCATCATTACTCCAGTCTTAGTGTTACATGATCCATCAGAAATCAATCTATAATGGCATCTTGTAGATTTCATATGGCTGACATGAGTTAAATGATGGCTCACCGCTTTTTTATCTTCTTTTTGCCCATTATTTCCTATCCTCTCTCCTAAAAAAAAGCCACTTACTTTCAAAAAAAGCCTCAAAAACTCAATAGAACAAATTGCTGTATCAAAGCTGCCATTATTCTCTAGATCAGTCATCATGACACTGATTCGGTAGTCTAGCAAGGAGCCAGCTTCAGTAAATGTAGACCTTCTTCTGATATTGCTCCAAATTTTTATCCATTTAAACGTATTTTTGGCTTATTCAGCCCAATAGTCTTTGACAGCCTTTCTGCTCCCGGAGACCAAAACAGAGCAAATGAAGGTTTGTTGATTAAAGTGTCTCTTTGTATCTCTCTTTTTACATTCCACCATCTCTTTTGGATCAGTGGGCCAAGAACTGCTCAAGAGAGCCCATTGATTTTGTTGATTTTTGTTTTTTTTTGTTTTATTTATTTATTTACTTTGCAGGACCCTTCCAAACCTATCGTTTTAGGTGCACCTAAATAATAAAAACAGCTCTGATGGAGCATGTGATGGACAGTAGTGTGTAAAATGTATTTTGAAAGAAAATATCGTGTGCATTAAAATCAAGTGGGAATAGAGCAAACTGGATTTCAGGCAAATCGACTGGACCCATCTTTCCAAACTTTTTTATTGATTGTTCTCATCTTTATGTTTGAGTGATGCATTATTTTTTCTGCTTAATGTCCCCATTGAAATGCACCTGGCATAAGGAAATGATAACATGATAAAATGCACAATGGGTTGTATTTAATAGGGTGTTCATAAGTTGCAGCAGTTAGATTTTCTTCAGTTGTCAGCTTTTTGTCAGAAATCTCTGTCACTCATGATGCCTCAAATCGCCCACTCTCAATGAAAATAAATAGTTTCTTGGCATACTCTTGCCTCAAATTGCTGTTAACACACCTTTATTATGAATGTTGCCAAAAAGGACAGATCTGAAAAAAAAAAAAGATAAAAATTATGTTGGAGCCTTATCTGCATGTTTCCAACACATGGCAGTTTGCTTCAGATGACCTGAGTTTGGGTCAAAGCTTATGGTTCTTTCTAATTTGCTTTTCTTTATTTTATATATTCAGCTTGGATGCATTCAACTGAGCAAAACTGACAGCAAAGACATTTTTCCTTGAATCTGATTGGCTGAGAGTAGTGCAATATTCTAGTGATGTCAGAACTCCAACCATTTCCCCTGTTATATCACTCCACTTGCAATATTTCTCACATTGAGTGTTATGGCGGACACCGAAATCCACTATAATTTTATAATTAATACTTTTTTTTTTTTTGTTATGCAATGTAGTTTTAAGAGTTTTTGTAGTTAAGAATGTACTTGTTTAGACTTCAAATACTGTATGCAGTTTGTTAATAAAGATAACGTCTATTTGAAAATTTGCTTCAATTTTTTCGGAGATGTGAGCTCCAGATCATACAATGAGCTTTTAATGAAGCAACTCAACGTTATTTCGTTACAAATTCTAAAGTGACATTTTCGAATAAGTAAAGGAGGCTTGGGTTCAGCTGTTTAACTGTCATCTTGAAATTTGAATCCATGGCGAAAGAAAGTAGTTTGCACAAAGGAGAGTTTTTAAAGACACTCCGTTGTTGGTTCTTATGTATTTACACACTTGCACCATCAAACTGTTGTATAAACGCAATATAACACTTGTAGCCATGCAATATGGCTGTATATCGGCACGGCTGTGATTCGGCCATAGGTACAAGGCAGCAGGCTACTCGTGTGATACTGCTCATTTATAACGCAATATAACACTTGTAGCCGTGCAATATGGCTGTATATCGGCACGGTTGTGATTCGGCGATAGGTACAAGACCGTAGGCTACTCGTGTGATGCTGCTCATTTATAATGTTATAAAAGATTTCTATTTTTGTGAAGAAACTATTTTCTGTTTTACAAAAAATTTTTCTGTTCAAATTTCAGAAAAAAAAATGGATTAAAATGTTTACGAAAATATTAAGCAGCAATATTTTTTTCCATCGATAATAACATTGATAAGAAGAAAATCTTTCTTTCTTGAGCACCAAATCAGCATATTAAAATGATTTCTGAAGGATGATTTTAACAAAATAAATGTGAGCATGTAAGACTTCTCTTAAAAGTATTAAAAGAATTTAAGACCTCAAACTTTGAATGGTAGAAAAAGGCAAAAATATATATATATATATATATATATATATATATATATATTTTTTGAAAAGTCACCCATTAAGTTATTTATTTTATTTATTTTATTTTTTTGTTTTTTTGTTTAATTAAATGTCTAGGTGGGCTAAAGAAAACACAATTTTAACATTTTCTATGTTGACCAAAAAAAAAAAAAAGTTTTTTAATTATATTTGTCTTTAAATATGTTTTTTAAAAAAAGCATTAACTGAAGCATTATTTTTTTAGCAGAATATGACATCCATATGTCACATCAAAAGGGAATAAAATAGACCTGTTACTCCTGCCGATTTGGATTATATAATGCATCGTTTTGAGTCTCACCCGCAGCATCTTTACGTAGGCGTGTTGGAACAGTTGGAGTGCCATGGGGATTAGAGGAATGTGTGAGCTGATAGGATATCTCTTTCTGGACTAATTCTCACCGTTTCATCCTGGGCTCTGACACCCCCGGGGTGCTTATTGACATATTGAACCTGTGTGTGGAAGTGTGAAAAAGCTCACCAGATGCAATGGATGCCGGATCCTCGAAGGATACGGGCATGGGTCAAACTCCTCTTCGCCCACAAGAAGACAATCTGCTGACAGAGCTGGAGGTCTTTCTCTTCCTTCAGGGCTCCTTCAGCTGAAGCATCATCATCACCACAAAGATCTCCTGTGAGATCTGCACAACTAGCCACAGTCGATGAGGTGCCCAAGGATCAACTATCGATTGTTGTTTGCATTCTCAGAGGGGGACAATGAGCCACCGCTACATTCGAAGATGCCCGAGACGACACAGGGCAACCACATGCTGATTTTGACATATTGACTGCGCTGCAGTTTTTCTAAGGGTTCGAGAAACCACTCGTGTGAATGACGGACAGTGTGCTCATAGTCTTGCTGCCACAGATCGATTTGTCTGCGTGGTGGATGGGCCACCTTGCCGTATTCATCATTTCTGATGAATGCTGTACTTACTTTGACAAAACGTCTTTGACAGAGCATCTGTGAAGTTAGATTTAAGATGTTGTCAGTGTTTGACATTTACGCTAACACAGCTAAAATGCTACATTCTTAAAAATAATAGTTCTCTATAGGCAGCTGTAGTTCCATGAAGAACCTTCCAATGAAGAACTTTCCATTGCACAAAAAGCTCTATAGTGGAAATAGGTTCTTTAGATTCTTCTTTTAAAAACTGTTCACTAAAAGGTTCTTCATGGAGCCAACCAAAAATGTTTTTTTCTGCTGTGAAAATCCCTTTTTGGTGCTTTTAGAGTGTACGTGTTTAAATAGTTAGTTCACCCAAAAATGAAAATTCTGTCATTAATTACTCACCTTCATGTTGTTCCAAACTCATAAGACCTTTACTCATCTTCGGCATGTGTTTCAAACCCTAGTACTGCACACGTCCCTGGCACATTACAGCTCTGAATCGGCCACTCTAGTCAATGACTGTGTTTATACCCACCGCGCTGCGGCTCGTTGAAGCGGCTCTCCGTGCTGTATCGCTAAAGTTAGGCTAATCCCCCATCTCGTCCCTACCCTCCCTCCAACAATTTGAATCTCCATGGGTGGGATTTATTTTAACGATATTCTAATGGACCACGTTGTGACATCATTGCATGCGGAAAACAAACGTTGTAGTCCAAATGAGCCGTTCGTTGTAGTTCTTGAAAAGGGATTTTTAAAAATGAAATATCTGCTTTTGGAGTGGACTTTGAGATTTGTAACTTTGTAGAGTTACAAATCCGAGAGCTTTCTGACCCTGCGTAGACATCAGTGGTTAAACTATATTGTTATGAAGCTGTGAGAATACTTTTTGTGCACAAAGTAAACAAAAATAATGATTTTATTCAAAAATGTCTTCTTGAAAAATTTTTAACAATCTCATTACTGCATTTCTGGCCCTTGAATGTGGTAGTTCCTTTGCAGTCCATACAGGGTCAGAAAGTTCTCAGATTTCATAAAAAATATCTAAATTGTGTTCTGAAGATAAACAAAGGTCTTACCGGTTTGGAAACACATGAGGGTGAGTAATAAATGACACAATTTTCATTTTTGGGTGAACAGCCACTTTAAGTTTTTTTTGTTTGTTTGGTTTTGTTTTTGTTACATATTTTTTTAACTACTATCGAAGCAATTCAATTGATAAGTATCATGCAGTGATTATCTGAATTTGTGTAAAAACCACATGTTTTCATGGAAGGAAAAAAAACAAGTTTAAAAAAATGTCACCGCCTGGATTTAAATAAGCAAATAATATTTTAAGGTAGAATCATTATAGCAGTTATTAATATGATTCTGGAATGTTGTATGTTTGGCACCAAATCTTTTAACCCTAACTGATGCATTGTAGAATTTTATTTATCATGTGCATATGCACATATTCCAAGCTGATTATGCCAGGATTCCTCAGATTCAAATTATGAAAGATTGGCCACCACAGGGTCCTGACCTTAACCCCCGTTGAAAGTCTCTGGAATGTGATGAAGTCAACTTTACACTGACTGTGAAGGAAAGCCCTTGTATGGATGTGGTTTGACTGTATCAATAGACATGCAGTCACTCAGTTAGAATTCTCCAAATTAATTAGCATTAGAACAAGGTTAAAAATAAATTAATGTGCATATGCACATGTTTTGAGAAGTTCCTGTGCATAATTGTGAATGATCTATGCAATTATTAGTAAATGAGACCCATTGAGTCATGTTAAAAAGCATGACTGTAATTACTTCCCGTTTATGTCACACTGAAGATGGGAGGTCAAGTTGAGAACACTGAATTATGGAAGAAATTATATTGCAGTACTTTATCCGGATATGAATACAGAAAACTAGCACAGTATACTGTATACTGCATACATATTAACAGAAGAATGATGCTATGTATTCCAAACATAGCGAGATAGAGCTAAGAGTACTCGTTTTCTCTAAATGTCTAACCTATGCTCGGGGGTACTTTATGCATGCAGTGGAAATAATAATAATTTGCATCCTCCTCTGAATAATTTTAAAGATCACACAGATGAAGTATAAAGATCGTGTTATTAAATGTTCTGCTCTGTGCATCTTCGCCAAATGCTCCAAGTGGGCGGCTCAAGATGTACGATTCAGGAAACTGTGAAGAGGTTTAAAGCTATTCTTTATGCTCTAGATTAACACGGTGTGTAGGCTAATGAGGTACAGCCTTTCCATCTTTCCATATGATTAACAGTATGTGTGTATGTGGGTGCTCAGCTGCACTATGCATGGTGTGCGATCATGAGAATCCCCCATGACGGTGGCGATACGCATGCATAAAGAATGCAAAACGGTACGGGCGGATTCGTCGCTTTCACACGCCGTAATGGATTTTACACTTTTGTCAGTGTGGCTTGGCACTCGCTCTTAAGAGCAGTAATGAAACAAATCTAAACGACTCCACAAGCACACTCAGCTTAAATTATGTGACGAGTGAGACTTATTTCATCCTTTATATGTTTGAAACAGACCGAAAAAAAGACAGCATATAAATGAAATAAAGATTTAAGCACTGTAGGAAGGGGAACTCCAGAGACGTTAATAATTAATTCAAAAAGAGATGGAGATAAAATATGCGCCACTATGAGGGAAAAAAAAGTGACTGAGAAGAAATCTTTAAAAAGTTATTAAACCTCATGTTTGATATTGCAATATTAAATATTGAGATCTCCGGCTCCGGAGATAATGTCTGATCCCTCGCCAAAACTCTGTGGGAATTTGGATTTGTGGATCTGTGGATTCTGTTCTCCAGCTTCTAAACAAAGTTACACACAACAGCGCAAAGGTGAATTGGATCATGGAAATATCTGTATAAAATTATAGACACATTTGGAGAAAGCAGAATATTTTTCTCACTTGCAAGACTTGAGTTTTGTAAATACTAACTTGTATTTTTAGCTCTTCTATTCTCAATTATTTTACAACGTAGTCAGGTAGTTATTTTTTCTTCTTCCGTTTTTTTTATCTTGCTTACAACTAAATTAGACTTCAAAAAGGCGTGTTAGAATAATTAGAATTACAATTCAGCAGTTAATTAAGCTTATGCCATGAAATGTCATTAGTTACTCAACAAAATCATTGTTTTATATTTAAACAAACAGTTACTCCAGTCTTCAGTGTCACATTATTCTTTAGAAATCATTCTAATGTACTGATTTGCTGCTCAAGAATTCATTTCTTATTATTAAAGTTGACAACAGTTGTGCTGTTCTCTATATTCATATTGATATATCCATAGGAGTTTGCATTTGCATAATAAAGAATGAGATTTGAGCTGTAGCAAAACAACAAAACAACTATAAGAGCCTTATAGTAATACATTATTACAGTTTTATTATTATTATTATTAAATGTAGTTGTATGGAATTAAACCTCTGTGAAGATGAAATTCCCTTCTGTGTTCCACAAAAAAATCAATAAATAAATAACAATGAGGACATGAGGATGAGTAAATATTGACTGCTCCTTTAAATATTGTTTTTCATGTACAATGACAAAGCATTTTGGAAGGGGAAAAAAATTACAAATCTTGCCTGCAATTTCTGATTCCTTCTTTTATTACTTTCTTTGGATTTACAGATATATTTATATTGCTTTTTTATGTGTGTTCATTTCAACAGCAATGAGCTCCTGTGACACCAGCACCCTTTCATAGTGAAGTATGTTTTTTTTTTGTTTGTTTTTTCCTGTCCGTGTTTAGTTCCTAAACTGGCTTTCCTTCCCACAGTTTTTCCCTCTGACACACATTCAGTTATACTCTCTGAACACCTGAGGCCATGGTACATCATCCTGTCTCAGAATCACTTCTGCTTTTTTCTGCTTTTTCAAAACAAAACAAAAAAAAAAACACTTTTTTTTTCCTTGATGCCCCTGAGCGACAGAGTATTTTGCTGTCCACAGCACATTTGTGTCACCAAGGACCCTTCCTTTTGCATCCTAGCTGTGGCATCAATTTGGTCCGTGTCCTTCTCTGCATAACAGAGAACAAACAGAGGGGAATTACTGCAGCAGATATAATGGCGATCAGAAAATCGTTATTGCATTCATTTTTAGATTAATTGATGGTAAATAAACATTCAAATGCCAGGACAGGGCTGGTCACATAGGGAAGTTGTCACAGGGGTTACATTTCCCTACTATATAGTATGTAAACAGAGCAATATGTACAAATTCACAGTATATTCATGAAATAGTAGGTGAAAAGTACCCAAATTAACTACTATTTTCTGAAGTGTTTATCCAATGGACGAATGAGGCCACGGGAAAGGATTTGTAAATGGCAATAAAACAACATAAATGACTTTGGTGCATGTAGTGACAATGGCAACATGGTGAATGCAATACGTCCGGATTATGTACATACTACATAGAACATACTTTTTAAGTAACTGCTTATTTAAAAGAAGTACCTACTTAGAAATTATGCGATTTTTGACACAGATCGTGGTTGTGTATGTTTTAAAACATTTAAAACCATAATAACTTAGGGTTATTTTTCAATTCTAAAATCACAATTTCATCATATTTTGAATTTTAGATTGCCATTTGGTAGGGAAATACACACAATAACCTTGACACATATTCAGACAAGAGTCTACTATATAATGGATATATAATTTAACCTAATTTAAAGGTAGAACTGTGTTTTCAGGACAAGGGTATTTTTCATAAACGTCAAGACACATTTACTGTATAATGGGGCAAAGTGTCACATGTATTTTAAATGTTGTAATTTTGCACTTATTTCACTATTACACTTTCTGCTGGTGGAAACGATAGACTGATTTTTCTGTGTCACCTTTTACATTTTCTTTTTGTGCTTCACAATTGTTTAACAGTTTAGATTTTCTGTTGCCCCTGTTGCCCACAACATAATGTATCAATGTATCACAATTTTTATTAGTATTTCTTTTTACTCCTGGGTAATAATGGTGTAAATATTTAGTGCATTTCTTGTCACTTTATAGTCATTTTATATGCCCTGAGAAGTCTGTTCTTTATGCTGGATCCAGAATGCTCTAGAATACTCACATACGCCAGAGGGTGTATCCTCATTCATTCATTCTGGTGACGTATCCATATGAAGCTCTTGATACGATTTTCATTTTTCACCAAAGACTGACCTCTCGTCTTTTTCAGAGGGCATCATCATTGCTTCTAGTAATGCTGACAAAATATTCAATGACTTCTCCGCTGCTCTGGGAGAACCCCCGGGAATCATTTTTAGCTGTCTATACATGAAGATGAACTCTGACCTGAAGGGCTGGTTAGCAAATTCATCCAGTATTCTGTTGCTTCTTGCATGTTGTTGAAATGTATGTTATTTAAGCTGGCCCTCCGCTTTAACCCAAAGATGTATGATTCTGCGTGCATGAATTTGCATTCCAACATATATACAGTTCAAAAGTTTGGTTGAAAAGTTGGTTACACTTTATTTTGATAGTCCACTTTAGACATTCTACTGACTATAAGTAACTTTGCAACTACATGTCAACTAATTCTCATTAATTTGCAACTACATGTCTAATAACTCTCAGAGCAAACTGTTAGGTTAGGTTTAGGGTTAGCAGAATAAGTTAACATTTACTTGCAAAGTTTAGAAGAGTGTTAGAAGATATTAAACAGACAGTCTACTAATCCTCTAATGGCTAGTTGACATGCAGTTGCAAAGTTACTTACTGTTGGTAGAATGTCTAAAGTGGACTATCAAAATAAAGTGTTACCGAAAAGTTGACATGCCCTTAAATCTTAATACTGTGAGTTGTTACCTAAATGACACACAACTGTTTTTATTTTTTGGTCATTGTTGTTCATAAGTCCCTTGTTCAGGACAGCACTACATAACATATAATGGCAGATCAGGCAAAAGTACACACATCCTTCATTTAAGTAGAAGTACAGATACTCAATGTTTAAAAATACTCTGGTAAAAGTAGAAGTACTGACTACACTTTTTTACTCAAGTTAAAGTAAAGATGTATGAGCTCTGACATGTACTTAAGTAAAAAGTACCCATTACTACTGCCTGTTTTAGTGTCATGCTGGTAACTGGACCTCATGTCATATTGAGACATTAATACAAAATGCAGTGCTGCTTGAAAGTTTGTGAACCCTTTCGAATTTTCTGTATTTCTGCATAAATATAACACAAAACATCATCAGATTTTCACACAAGTCCTTAAAGTTGACAAAGAGAATCCAGTCAAACAAACAAGACAAAAATATACACTTAGTCATTTAGTTATTGAGAAAAATTATTGTTACAGTGTTAAATATTTGTGAGGTGCAAAAGTATGTGAATCTTTGCTTTCAGTATCTGTTGTGACCCCTTTTTGAAGCAATAACTGCAGGTAATGTTTTTTGTAACTGCTGATCAGTCCTGCACAACGACTTGTATGAATTTTAGCCCATTCTTTAGTACACAAACACTTGAACCCTGTGATTTTTCCACCCAAGAACTGCTTTCTTCAGATCCTTCCACAACATTTTAATTGGATTAAGGTCCGGACTTTGACTCGCCTGTTACAAAATATTACCTTTGTTCTTGTTTAACCATTTTTTTTGTTAAAATGACTCGTGCTTGGGGTCGTTGTCTTGCTGCATGACCCACTTTCTCTTTAGATTTTAGTTCATGGACAGATGTCCTGACATTTTCCTTTAGAATTTGCTGGTATAATTCAGAATTTATTGTTCCATCAATGATGGCAAGTCGTCCTGGCCCAGATGCAGCAAAACAGGCCCAAACCATGACACTACCACCACCATGTTTCACAGATGCAACAGCAACTCTTTTTCTGAGGTCCTCAAAGATCTTCTTTGTTTGTGTCATGATTCACTTTCACAAACATGATCAGACTTTAATAGATCTCTGTTCTTTAAATAAAACAGGGCATAAACTGACACCTAATTGTCATCCTATTGACTGAAAACACTTCTGAACAGATAGACTCTAATTTCTCACAAATATTTAACACTGGATAATTTTTCATAATAAATAAATTATAAAGTATATACTTTCATCTCATTTGTTTAATTTGGTTCTCTCTGTCAATTTTCAAAACTTGTGTGGAAATCTGATGAACTTTTTGGTCATATTTATGCAGGTTCACAAACTTTCAAGCAGCACTGTATATTTAATATTTTGTAAAGTAATGAATGTATCAAGGCTGAACAACCACTATGTAGAACAGGGTAGGACTGGGACAAAATTTCAGGCCGGGAAATATCACACTCATCCAGGCCATGCCATTCACCGACAACAAAATCTGAAACCACCAAAAATGTCATGGTTTTGCCCCTCTGATCCAGTCCATTCTTGAGTCACTCGCATTGATTACTCTGATAGGAACCGTTTGGTGCCGAATCGTGTTGCCAAAATAGACTAACGATTCATGACTTGCTTTCTAATGGTGATTCACAAAATACAGACTGAAACTAAAGTAATGAGCCTGATTTGAAAATGTAAAAAGTACAGATATCTGTGTAAAAATGTAAGGAGTAAAAGTAAAAAGTAGTCAGAAAAATAAATAGTGAAGTAAAGTACTGATATCAGAAAAATCTACTTAAGTACAGTAACGAAGTATTTGTACTTAGTTACTTCCCATGTCTGTGTAATGGCAATATTTTACGTTAAGGTTCATTAGTTAACATTAGTTAACTACTTTCGGTTAACATGAACTAAGAATGAACAGTAAGTCTCTTAGTTAATGTTAACTTCAGCATTTACTAATGCATTATTAAAATAAAAAGTGCTTGTTAACATTAGTTAACGCACTGTAAAATTAACATGAACTAATAATTGTCATTAACATTAAAAAAGATGAATAAATACTCTAATAAAGGTATTGCTCATCGTTCATTCATGATAGTTAATACATTAACTAACAATAATGGAACCTTATTGTGTTATATAACATGCCATTTTCATGATCCATATTCTGCAAGGGGTGTGAAAACTTATGAGCAGAACTGTACAATGATACTTATAGAGACTTATAAAAGGATAGTTCACCAAAAATGAAAATTCAGTTACCATGACCAAATTTCCACCACAAAATGAATGAATGAATGAATGTGATTCAATATTCTGACTTTTTTTCTTTCAATTCTGAGTGTATCAAAATTCTCACTTTTTCTCAGTATTGCAAGATATTAACTCGTAATAACCAGAAAAAAAGCCAGAAGTTTATATGTCGCAATTCTAAGTTTTGTTCCGTGCAGTTTTGAGAAAAAAGTTGCAATACTTATTCATTCATTCATTCATGCATTGTTTGGTGGAATTGGGCATTGGAATTGGAAAAAAAAAAGGTATTTTGAAATGTGTCACCAACATCAAAATACTGTATCTTGCTCTGTTAAGCAGATGGAAAAAGGAAGTCATACAGGTTTGGAACAATATAAAATGATGTATTCCTTTAAGACACACTTAAAGATCTGAATGTTATTGCATTATATAGAAAATGCCAAGTAGGTGAAAACAAATACCATTTTTTTTTTTTTTTACGATTATTTTAGCGGATACATGAAGTCTCCCTGAAGTTCAAGTGTAGTTCATCACATAAACAATGAACATTTGACCACTAGAAAGTATCCAGATCCTTAATTTCTTCCGTCTTAATTTCTTATATAGCATATCTATCATTTTTTAACTGGAAACCTAAGATTTGTACATTTTAAGTGAGGATCCTAAGGATCCAAATATCTTCTTTATGATGGAATGGCCATTTTTATCATGCTGCTGTCTCAGTTTTCTGTTGCCTCATCAGTAACTCACCCCTACCCACTGTTCCCATAGCTAAATAATAAAAACATCAAAATATCATGAGAGATTTACATGTGGGTTTAGCAGCAAAAGAAGCAGGTCCTTGGGGTGCAGCTCTGAGCTAAGCTGAAAATGTTTGAGAACACTCAAAACTATAAAAGCCTCTGTTTTATACAGCGGCGTGTAAGAGTGAATCAGACGCCCCAGGCTAAATCTGTTTGCGCTGAATATGACGGGTGGCGGCTGTGGGCTTCTGGGGTCCCTGCAGATGAGTGAGCCTGTTCTCATTAGGAGGAGAGAGCAGCACCTTTGCACTTACAGCAAGTCAGTTTTTCTCTGACCAAACAACCGCTATGCAAATGTCCCACAATCTGAGAATACACAATTAAAGGAAAACGTTTAATATGCTCCATGTCATAAACCAGTGGGACAGAGTTGCATGCTAATTCGTGGCCTATCAAGAAGCATGCAGTTCAGCACAGTCCGTGTTAATTTGTCCCAGGTGAATGTAAAATGTTGATGGTGGTTGTCTAACAGACCCCAGAGCTGTTTTGCAAAAGTAGTTTACTATCAGACATTTGCTGACAAATTTTAGCTAGTGTGTTTCTTTTAAACTAAGTGGTATTTCAGTTGAAGTTGTCTTTTTAAATTAAATGTAACATTTAGGTTTGGCGTCACGCTTGTTTATTTATGTGATAACTTGTTTATTTATTTTTTGTTAGTTGTAAAAGTTTTATTTGATCATATTTGATCAAAGTTAAACGTCACATTTTGACTTTGCAGCATCTTCACGCTAAAGACAGCGAGGTTCTGCTCTTAATTAGCATATGGATAGAAGTTGAAGCTAATAAACTGAGATGACATCAAAAGGAAAAGCTGAAGTAGGAGAACAGGATGAACATATATGTCTTAAATTTATCAACACTTTATATAATCATCTTACTAAAGATCTAACAGTGAAAAAGTCATATGGAAATATTAGTCGAACATTTCCACTGTTATTGTTTAGTAAAAAAAAAAAACACACACACACTGCCCGTACTATAAAGAATATACTATATGAATATACAGTACACTACTGTTGAAAAGTTTTGGGGTCATTTATTTTATTTTATTTTATTTTAGGAAATAAATTAAAACTTTTATTAAACAAGGACACATTAAGTTTGACAATTTAAGTAGCAGTAAATAAATGCTTAATGTTATAAAAGATTTAGATTTATCAAAGAATAAATGTTTGATCTTCTTTGCATGTTCACTTTGCAAAGACTGGGTCGGTGCTTCTGCAGCGATGTAGGATGATTTTGAAATGATTTTTGAAGTTGAGGGAGAAAATTGGAGTTTTTCGACATACCCTAACTGTCAGAATACACAGAGTTTAGGGAGAGAAAAGCAAGACGAGCGTTTGAGATGAAAAAGTATTTAAATTATATTTTTTAAAATGAAAATAACCGATCGTTTCGCTACATGAGACCCTTCTTCCTCGGCTGGGATCGTTTACAACCGCATTTGGGATCATTTGAAGCCGCATTTAAACTGCATTTTGAAAGTTCAAAATCGGGGCACCATAGCAGTCCATTATATGGAGAAAAATGCTGAAATGTTTTCCTCAAAAAACATAATTTATTTACGACTAAAGAAAGAAAGACATGAACATCTTGGATGACAAGGGGGTGAGTACATTATATGTGAATCTTTGTTTTGGAAGTGGACTTCTCCTTTAATAATATTTCAAAATATTACTGTTTTTAATAATTCTAGCCTGGATGAGCATTAAATACTTAGTTCAAAAATTAAAAAATAAATAAATAAATAAATACCTTTCAGATAAAATCCATCTTCAGTATATAATTGACTCTTGAATGCATGCTTCATTGCGATCACTTGTATCATGTCATTTGTTAGGAAATGTGGAGCACCTAGCAGCTGGAACATGATTCTGCATTGACCAGCAGCAGCCAGTGGAGGTTGAAATGGAGTTGGTTCTTCTTCCAAGCACCTGTTCACCTGACTTGACTCTGACGGCTGCCTCCTGTCAGTAAAGTGCCAGCTTTTGGGTTCAACCACAATAAGCTCCAGAGTCTTCACATTGCTCTTATTTTTCTGCTTACTACTTATTATTTGTTATCTCTCTCTCTCAGCTCTCTCCCCCAACTCCCAAAGATACAAGATGTAATTGCATATGCAATGTATTATACTGCAAATCATTCTATATAAAACATTCACGTTGTGAAATATATGTGCACAAACTCATAAACAACTACACAATGCAAGCAAGACAGAAAGAGAGAGATAGCATGTTAATGTGTGCATACTGTATAATATCATCCGAGCTTTAAGAACTGAACAGGAGGACGTGAAATCCCAGAGCTAATTAGATCCTAGATACTCTAACCTACACCATAGAGCTGCCTGAACAAACACCTGCACGGGATCAATTAAAAATCCTCAGTTTTAGCATGCTATTAATGGACTGCAGCTAGCCACACTTAATTTTAAGAAGACGTTATCTGTTTCCAGATGTGCACACATATACCTTATCTTTAGAATAGATACATCTGCACTTTTTTTTCTCTTGCCTAACATCTGGCTTTACTGAATGTTATGTCAAATAATCTACTTTGATGCAAACTTTATTCTAACAAAACTCTGTGCTAACTGTTCTTGATGTATCATTCTGATGTTTAGTGTTTCCCAACATTTCTTTTTCAGTGTCTATTTACACTAAGTACAAATAATATTTTGAAAAAATTAACGAGTTACAACAAAAGAAGAACATGCATGATTTGTGAAAAACATCCTTATGTAAGTTGTCACACGCAAAAAAAAAAAAAAAGGTTATGAATGAATTGTCACAATTAATTGAACTGACTATTTTATGACCAGAATGGACTTCCCCATAATGTATTTGTACTATTCTTATGTAAATGATCATAGGCACAAATATTGCATTTTTGCCGAGATGTATCCGAATTGTCATTATTAGCATGCAAAATGTTACATTAAATTGAATGCAAGGTTCTTGTTTGTTTGTTTGTTTTTTAATGATTGTATGAACAAAAAATAATGTTAATAGTCACACTGAAATTACTAAAGAATTTCCTCCCTAAAACATTTTTGAAACTGTTTGTAAACATGTTCTTATGCAACTTATTACACAAGACGATTGTTTTACTAAAGATTATTACAGGAACTTGCTTAAATTGTTACATTATTACAATTTACATAAAAATGGGCCATCATTTGCAAAGTAATTATTTTGTAAATTGTTGCATTTAATTAAATTTGGGAGTTTGTGTCATAATGGTTTTATGACCTATTTGCACAGAAACTTAAACTAAAAGTGGTAATTAATATGAGAACTGATCTAAAACACAAGCAGAATGAACTGAAAATAAGAGAGATGAAAAAAATTGTACATAATTTACAGTACCTCATTCAAGAAGTGACTTGCAATTAATACAGAAACTTTTTGGCAGCAATAGTGATACATGCAAATAGCAATGGTTTATATTTACACTAAGTAAAAACTGCAGTATTTTCTTACCGATATGCTATTTAGCGATAGATTTTATTTGCATTATGTAAAAATAGCAGTATTTTGTTTGCAGTAAGTGTACTTACAGGCCTACTACTTGATGGCAGATATTTGCATCACGGTATTGTAGTACAAAACAGTATTATTATTTGTGGAGTACAAATAATATTTTTTTTTAAATTATTAAATGGATTCCACCTTACTGAGACAATAAAGCCCTCCCTACACCTACCCCTAATCCTATGCCATAAACACCTTATTTTCCACTTTTGTAGATTATTTCCTTCATTTTTATTGAAAATAAATGCCTTTCCGATGTGATATGTGATGTGAAAAAGTGAAGAACAAGAAGAACTTGGGTTGATCCCATCAAAAAGTCTTTACTATGCCCTTTAGTAACTACGCCACTGGAGCTGTTGTTTGACCACCGTCTTTTGTAATGTTGTCTAGTAGTAGTAGCAAGGGAGCACGGGGCACAACACTTTTTCAATTTCTCAGTTTGTGTAAATCCACATGGGGTTCAGATTGTAATTTTTTCATCCACATTAATTTCACACTTGTCTAGTACAAATATGTTGCTTTGTTTTATAATTATTGAGTATACATTTTTCGTCATTTACCTCAAAAGAAAGAAAGAAAGTGAAATGTGACAACATGTCCCACAGGTACAGTACATTGTAACATGTGAGGGGCACGTTGTAACATGACCATATGACAGCTTAAAATGTCATCTGATCTAATGAAAAAAATTTGCAAGACACACTAAAATATTTTGTCAATAAAATAAAATTGGCAACTTTTTCAAATAAAATAATGGCGTTTTTTTAAGAATTAAAAATAACCTAATTTTGGAGTTTGATAATGAACACATTGCAACCATGCTTGAGACAGCCCTGATCGTGAAACACAGCTATACAGTGTAGTTCAAAACAATGTGCTCAAATGAAGAAACACATTCAACATTCAGCATTAAACATTCAGAAAAACACTCCCTCCACACACAGCTCTCATAGAACACGAGACACGTAAATGAGCCAAAATGCTTTACATGTCTTGAAATAATCATTTCTGAACATTAAACATTGATTATCAGCCTTTATACAGCTGTTTCTTGTGGTTTCTTTTTAAAATCCATAGAAGTAAATAGTGTAAATTACATCGCTAATGTCATAGAATAGCATAGTTTAAAATAGCGGGGCACATTGTAACGCAGTGTTACAACTTTCCCCATCTGCGCGACTGGACTTTAAAACTGGTTAGTGTCTTCTGCTAGATCCAGCAACTATTAATTAACTATCTAAACTGATAAATAACAGACTGGAGATTAAAATAATAGCAGATTTGTTTAAATGCACACTAAAAATTGAGATGAAAAATTTACGTCAGCCAGAAATGTACTTTTACTATGGTAAAATAAATATTCAGCGATATCTTCAAAAGGCTTTTGAATTTTGGTGCACTTTTTCCCTATATAGTGTTGATATGGCAACTAGTAAATACCACAAATTTGGTTATAGCATGTGTGGAAATATTTAAACCACGTGTCCCTGATAGTACACGTACATCCTGGAGATGTCTATTTGGCGTCTACATTTACGTGCATCTGCAAGACGTATTGTTTACATAGTTTGCTCATCTGCAATCAGATGTCCAATAGACATCTATTAGATGTCTTTAAGATGTTTGTGGTTTAGAATGTATGTAAAACTGACATCTTACAGACGTCTGCCAGACGTTTGTACACAGCAAATGATTTACAGATCAAGAGATCTTTGACAGACATCTTGCAGATATATGTGTGCTATCTGGGGTGTTACAATTAACCCTGCATTAGTTTGTGCCCCGCGCTCCCCTAATATCTTTATTTGTCCCTATTACAGGGCAATTTATGCAGCATCAGACCTCACAAATGTTTAAGTATTATTAGACATCTTAGGAAAATAAATAAATAAATAAATAAAGCCCACATCTAGCCCATTGGTTAGCGTAAATAGCCTCTGCCTTTTTTTTTTTTGAATATGTTTTCATAAGAGTGAGCTTTGATTATAAAACAAGCAGAATGAGTTCCTTCATACATTATTTGTAAATCCATTCTTATGTAAATTGATGTGTTGAACCAAATGTAATGCGTTTCATGGACATGGCAAGCTAAACATTTCTGTGTAAATCATTCATAAACCAGCTTACTTGTATGAGTGATTTACACAGAAATCTGTTCAGGTTGTGTTTCATGATTGAATCCCAACGTGAATTTGATTTGTATACCAACCTGCTCTTTAACCTTTGAATTGTGTAATGAATCACTGTATCTGTGATCATGGGTAAATTGCATTTAGCACTTAGCGCTGCTTTATTTTGTCCGTTGTGAGCGTGCAAAGAAAAGACGATTTAGTGTTTTGTGACGAGGTGAGGAGCAAATGGGACTTCTGTACCGCAGCCAGCAGCAGATTAGGAGGTGTGAGTCGCCTGTCTCAGCAAGCCTGATGAAAGCACATCTGAACGCACCTGTTCATTAATCAGCGTGCCGCTACAGATGGCGTACGCTGACAGAGAATGCAACGAGCTATCAACCGTTCTGTGCTAATTAATCCTCCAAGTCTTTGAATAACGGCAAAAAGCATAAATTAACCTGCATTAAACGAAAAATAAACTCAAAGAAATTGTTTGTCATCAGCATTGTTTATTTTCTCATTGCTTATCAATTAGTAGCTGGGAATATTTGACATTAAAAAAACTTTTTAAAGTTGAACGTTTCCTGAATCTCCTAGTGTAACTTTGAAGACAGCAACTCCTTGCCGCTACCTTTGTTGTGTTTTTTTTCCTTCCGTTTTGTTTTTCCTGCCTGTTTGTTATTTAATGAGATCACATTTTATCAGCGTGTGGTTCACGTCAAAATGAAACAGGGAGATAAGAAGGACCGACTGCGCCAGTCTGCATTTCTGTCAACCAGAGAAAATCAAGAAAAAAGAAAGCCAACCTTACACATCATTAAAGTGAAGCATATTTTTACATTTTCTGAAGGAAATGTGAGTGTTGCTTGACTGTGCAGATAGCCTATCATTGTCATGATGCTATTGAGGTTGTCAGGGCGTTGCTATGCAGCTGCTGTACTGTTCTGATAAAGCAATAAGCCCCAAGACGCCGTGGTTTACAGTGAATTTATGGCTGCGTCCGAAAGCCTAGTCAGCTGACTTGTGGCCTCGCTGCCATATGAGGCAGTTACTTCGAAGGCTGCGAAGGCAACTCTAGAAACAGTTTCGGACAGACTTCAGAGGCAGCAGAACATGACGCCGTTGCTAGGTTACCTAACGGTTGTTACCTAAGTTGTAGATTTTGTAGAAAAACGATCTTATACAGTTATATATAAATGCTTTAATAATACATAAAGACCTCAATGTCATTACCCACCGAAGGTCTGTGCGTCGGAGAAGACGACTGGCAAAAAAAAATAAAAACACTGATGCAAGTAATATTGCAGAACAGGTCATTGTTATTAGTGGCTGTTTCGCTATTATTGGCAGTATATTGTAAATATTATTCTTATTCACTACTCATTTGAACCCTTTTAACATTTTATTAAATGCTATTATTACAGACAATATTATTTATTATGCTTTTCACAATATTACGTTTCATAAAGTATATCATGGTCAAGATCTCACCTATTATATAAAGTAACAAGTCTAATTTCACCAGAATATCTTTATTTATATAGCCTATATGACGCACACGCACAGGATTGTGGGAAATCGAAGGCAGCGAAGGATACATCTAGGCTGCCTTCAAAATTCCATCAAAAGAAGGTACCTCCGGAGACAGGAAGTGAAGCAGAATTAGAATTCGGACGTGCCTTGATGCCTTCCTGCCTTGGAATGCTGCCTCCGAAGAGCTTTCGGACGCAGCCTATAACAGTTAAAGCGAAGCGGAGGAAAATCCCCTTAGCTGTTATAAATTTGCTGTAAACCACAGCTTCACGGGGCTTATTGCTTTTATAAAATGGTTATTCCATATACATAGTAAGGTTTCACAAACTAAAACTGAGCAAATAAAGTGTCATGATATTAATAAAAACATCATTCTTCCACCAAACTATGCAGTTCCTCAGAAACGGTTGTGGTTGCAACAGCCCATCAATACACAAACGTAAACAAATTTGCATGTTTGTAGAGTAATTTACAACAGGTTCAAACATGACTCAACTGATCAGAATCAAGGACCGGAACTATCCGTTTATAGGAGTAGTTTTAAAATGTTGCTATGCTGTTGCTAGGGTGCTTTGTTGCATATGAAGAGTTTGGTTCCAAAACGCGATAAGCGATTTTTTTTTACAAAACTAAGTTCCTGCCAAAATCAGTATTGAAAAGGCTGTTCTCCCTTTTTTCCAAACCGCGACAAACGTCAGTCTCCCTTCTCTGCAAAATGCAATACATCCGCTCAGCCAATCACAGAGCACCATTCCACGCATTGTAAACAGTAAAGGCGGTGCTTTAAATATAACCCGCATCCTAGTTTTCAACGTTTAGTAATATATCACAGACATATCTGACATATCCTTTCAAAAACAAAGTGTAGAGAGAGTGTAAATAAGAGATTAATTGTGCAGTGTAGAGAATTTCGTTAATTATGATTTTGTGAGATCGCGATGAACTAAGATGAGTGACAGCTTTTAATGATTTTTTAAGGAAGTTTGTAAATGAGATATTGATTTAATACGACAGTTAAAAAACATTATAGTTAATATTAAGTGACTTACATTGTCTGACTATAACACTATTGCCTGAATTTGCTCTATTTCATCGTCAAAAATAGTTTGAAACAAAGTCACAGCTGAGCCGCTGCGCATCTCCATTCACACACAGCGGTTTTTCGTTTACAAATGAACGTGCGTTTTCTAGTGAGTCAATGAATCAATTACCCATTCATAAAAAGAGTCACTTGCTTCATTCCTAAATGAATCAGAAATTAAATCAATGACTTACCGCCACCTACTGGCAGTATTAGTTTCATTTTGATCTTCTTTTTAGTTATTAAATTCATTTAATATTTCTATGTTCAAAATTGTATATTTAAAACATTAATCTCAACAAGAGTTTATAAATTTGAATGCACTTATGCCATCTCTTTCCATCACTTCTTTCTCTAAAAAGAAAAGTAAATGTAGACCCCTAATGGATTTACTGCATTTTGGGAAAAAAATAATCAGTTTTTATAATAAATCTTATAATAAATCAGGATTTGAATTTTTAATGTTACTATAACCTAAAGATGCTATGTGAAAGTTTAAAACAGAAAATAGTGGTTTTCATCTTGCCACTTTCTTGGTAAAGAAAACACATTTTAACTCAAATGAATCAAAATGGATTTACAGCGTTTTGGAACCAAACTCTTAGTATTTTCTGAAGTCAAAAGATCTCACCCACAAGCCCCTATGATATTCTGGACCCAGAATATTGCTCAGTTTTTTCCTTGGACATTTGGACTTTATCTGCACATTTTATCGGCCGTCAGATAGATTTTGTAAGTCCGATCATATAAAAATGCAATAGCATGACTGTCCTCAACAAGTCCCGCAATTTGACATATCCGTCATGTTTGTAGCACAAGTGGTTGTTCAAATGTATTATAATTATCCATTTTTCTGAATTCTACCTCAACAGCTAGTTTTCTTTCCTTAAAAATAAACTTAATATCTTATTGATTGTGTTAACTTCAACCGCAAGCAAGAATATTCATGGTTTGTTGTAGCTGTAGTTTGTTAATATAGCAGAATTATTTCTAAAACCATTCTGAAACGATTTTTGCATTATTATTATTATTATTATTATTATTACAGTCAAATTTGGACACAGAAAAAGCATGGTAAAAAGGCTTTACATTGCCAAAGTTGACGGCGCAGTGATTGACAGCGACCTTGTAAAACAGCATCGGTCACTGACAGATACAGTACATTTAGTACTGTACATTACGTGTGCTGGGGTAAATATAAACCAGTCAAAGCAAATTATCTAACTGAAAACTGTAACTGTATGTAGATAATCAGCCTATAAGGATTGTGCTAAAACAAGACAACTTACCTCGAGTATCCTGATGATAATGACGATGATATAATTCGTCTGTGCTATTAATTAATTTCAACATCAACAATGTAGTGTAGCAGCAGATAAATCCTGAAGTAATAATAATATAACAAATCCTTACATATCATTTTATATCATTAAAATTAAACTGGAAACCGCTAACACATCCACACTGGCGCAAGTAACGCCTCCACTTCCAGGTCAAGAATCTGTCAATCAAAACTCAGTATCCAATGAGAAAACACCGCTTGTAGCCCCGCCCCCACGAGAAGTTTAGGTGCGTTCACGCCATATCGGAATTCCCGTAATTACGAGATTCCAAATTGTAAAAAGCGTTCACGTCCTCGTAGAACTCGTAATTACAACTTGTGAACTGGGAGTCTTCTGAGAGCTACGACTTGTACCACATGACCGCTGTACCACCTGACCAACGTAGGCTCTGTTTAGGCATTGATAGTGTTGCCATAAAAAAAGCATAATTCCGAGTCTGAGGACGTGAACAGCTCCGAGTAGAACGTCACATGTTGCCATCTCGAAATTACGGTAATTACCATATGGCGTGAACGCAGCATTTGTGCTAGAATGACGAACGAAAATTTCAGAAGCGTAAACGAAATCTCTGGAATCGCATTTGTAAGTACAGATCAGCAAATTAAAGAGGAGAAAACAGTTGCAAAACTTGCAGTGTGTTAAAAACGAAGTCAAAGATTTTGTCTGCAGTTTACTTTTGTCCAGTTTCAAAGATATTTTAATCAGATTCAATTTATATTTTCATACGTTTCTTGAAATTATACATTAATATTAATTGGCACAAAGGTAATTCCATATGTAAAGTACATAAATTATTGTACTAAATTCAACAAATTGTTCTAGAATGGTTTTATAAACTACACTCTTGAAAATAAAGGTTCCAAAAGGTGGTTTTCAGCAATGCCACAAAAGAACAGTTCTTAAAAGGTATAGTTCACAAAAAGAAAGAAAGAAAGAAAGAAAACATTAATTACCCTTACGTTGTTACAAACCTGTAAGACCTTCGTTCATCTTCATCTTTTGTGAAATGGAAAGATTCCATGGATGTTTTAGGTTCTTAATAGAACCATATACTTTCAAGAGTGCATTTTAGGAGCGTCCTTTATGTTTGTAGCACAAGTGGTTTGTTCAAATCACAATTATTATTCCATTATTCCTAATTGTACGTTCTTTCAAAGTCGTCTTACAAGCTCAGCAACTCATTAAGAACTTTTTCAAACATAGGTTCAATAAAACAGCTCCAACATACTTTTATAACATCTAGTGTAACATATGTCGTTGGTATGGTCTCCAGGCTCTAGGTTGTCTTCTCATCGAACCATCCATCCAGCCTGGGCATCTTTGAAAGCGCATTTCACATCCTCCAGTGCCCTTCTCTGTGGGTTTATTTGTCTATTACATGGCACATTAATACCACAGGTGGGAGAAAAAGAGCTTGTGCAGAATTCAAACAGCATTTCATCTAAGCCTGTACCTTGCGCTTCAGTGCCGACAAACACGATATAATACCATTTAATCAAAGCCATTGGGAGGATGCCCGGGAGAGCGGAATTTGCTTGTAACTGCCAAAGCACAGTGCAGATGCCATGAATAAATCCCACTGTAGGTATGGATTTGTCAAGTAAAGTTGTAATCTACGACTCTATGATGGCGGACGGCGCGGCCACTGTGGTTTGATGAGATTTCAGCTGTGGCCTTGTGGATGCTTTGGCCGTCAAATGCAGGCATTTGTAATTATTTAATGGCTCGGTGCTCAATCCCTTGTTTGTTTGGCTGTGCGGGTAACAGCGTGTGTGCCCAGGCTTAACTCTCCCAGAGCAAACAAGCACGCTTCCACTTTCATTGACCAGACACTGGACACACAATCTGTTGCTCTCGTACTCACCCTAATCCGTAATATCAGCTGTGCAAATAGCGTTACCTTTCCATTCCAAGGGAATTAGTTTGTTTTGAGCCCTAAAACCCAAAACAAACGATCAGAGCCCAAATTAGAAGAATCTCCACTCTGATGGATTTATCGCACGAGAGCTCTTGCTAACTTACGCGCGAGCTCTCTTCATATTGCTTGTTAGTGTTGCCATAATCCTGCTGATTAAGTGCATTAAGACTCGTTCACACCAAGGATGATAACTATACAGTTTTAATAATCGTTCTGTTTTTATGAGCGTATAGGACACAACACAACTATAAGGATAATGAAACAGAGGAACAATATCGTTTGAGCTATTGCTAACTCATACTGTTTATTAATAAGTGTTCATTTTTATACTTATTGCTAACTATAACAAAAAAAAAATATATCTACAAGTTTCGTTATGCCCTATGAGGCCTTGCGTCAAAAGTGGGAGTGTCTTCCAGTTCAAAGTAAACAAGCGGGAGGTGACACTTATTCATTCAACAGTTGACAAGAGTTAACATATATTAACTGCATATGCCAAATATTAAATTTTTCCTGAAATAATTTGTATTCATATTACTTGTATGACTGGGTATTTAAAAATGTAATTATTAAATAGGTCCCAATGCAAATGTACTCGCAATGATCTGGGGGTTAAACAAAAGGACACGCAAAGTGAATCACGCACATGGCTGGACAGAAAGTGAGGCTTCTACAAAAGGGATTTCTACGTTAACAAGCCTCAAATCGAGGCTTCTTCTGGCATGCCCTTTAACACAAACTCTGATGTCTTGGTTCAAATATCATTTCAGTAGTTGACAGTCATTCAAGATTTAGCGATCCAAACTTGCTAACGATGTGGGAACACAAATTAAAATAGCATATGTTGTCCCGAAGAACGTAATGAAACTTGTGGATATGAGAGCAGGAAAGTCTACACCACAAATATAATCATGACGGCACAGAGGAATGATATCACTGGAGCAATAGCTAAATTACACGCTAGTTTCCACATATTGCTTGTAAGTTATCTTTGTATGGAGGCACTATTACACATCTTCTGAAAGAGTACTGAATGCCTGGATCAAAACATGGCAAAGAAGAAGCAGAAAAAAGTTATGGTGTATGTAAGCAGATGCATAATGTAAAATAATGTGATCATCAAACTTTAAACAGCATATAAACCAAAACTGCCTAACATTACTGAAGGAAGTGCTTTAGCACTGTGCAGTCTTTGAAGCTGTAAAAGGAAGCGATCTACTTCACCTATGTTTTCTGAATCTGTTCCAGATGTAGTCTTTGACAAAAAAATGCATTATTTTATTTAATTAATTTATTTTTTTTAATGAAACTTACTATGGAAACTTATTTCCACCATTGACGATAGTTGAAACTGTTTCTCTCACAATTCTGACGTTTTCTACAGAATTATGTGATACAAACTTGCAATTCTGACTTTTTTCTTAGAATTGTGAGATATATACATGCAATTGTGAGGAAAATAAAAACTCTTCCCAGAATTCTGACTTTAACATGCAAATATGAGTTATTAAGTCAGAATTGTACAGACTTACACATACTCGCAATTCTGAGAAAATGACAGTCTTTCTTCCCCTCAGAATTGAACATTGTAACATGCCATTGGGAGTTTATATCTCACGATTCTCAGGGAAAAAAAAGTCTGAATTGCAAGATATAAACTCTCATTAACAAGTTTATATCTCGCAATTCTGACTTTATAACTTGCAATTGCAAGTTTATATTACTCAATTTTGAGAAAAAAAGTTAGAATTGCAAGTTTATATCTCACAAGATCGAGTTTATATATCACAATTCTGAGAGAAAATAAGTCCGAATTCCAAGATGTAAACTCGTAATTGCAAGAAAAAAAGTAAGAATTGTGAGATAAAAAGTCACAATTACTTTCTTTTATTCTTTATTCAGTTTAACATTTAAGTGTCGATAAAAAAAAAGATATTGTTCAGATATTTATACAACAATATATTATGGAAGCCATTAAAAAAAAAAAAAAAAAAGTGAAAATTATAAGAAATGCTGGTGGTGGCTGGCAAATGTTTTTAAAAACACTGAGAGTTAAGTATGTTATTGCCTGTTCACACCAAAGACGATAACTAGAATAGAGAATAGAGAAGTCCACACCACAGCTATAATGATAACAGCACAGAGAACCAACATCACTGGAATCACTTTCAGAATGATTTTTACCAGCTGATGAACGATAAAAACACTGAGGGCCAATCAGTATCCACCCCGCTTTAACAAGCTTAAGCTGCAGCGCCCACTTATAATACTTTATCTTCCATTGGCGTGGACACTAATATAGTCCTCATTCTTGGTGTGAATGGGCCTCCTCAGTTTAGAGCGTTTGAACGGCACTGCCTGTTAGACGCATCACAGACCTGTCAATCACTCTGATTAGAGCATAAATAAGAGCAGACGCGCAGCAGTTTTCATGGAGCGCGCTGACTTAACTTTCTTTGATTACTAATACATAGTGCTGCTGAGGCTGGAGCTCTGGGTTATACAAAGTAAGGACAACCTGTACCTTTTCTGCTTTACAAGCAAGTCTGCTTTCCTCTCCCCTCAATTTTTCCTGGTGCTATCCGATCTTATAAGTGGAGAGAGATTGTACCTCTTCCTTACCTAATTACACAACACTGCATCTGTAATGACACACAGCTCCCAGAAGACCGTTGCCGGTATCAGAGTGACAGCAGACATCCACAGCAACAGAGCCGCCGTTCGGCTCCCTTATCTTATAGTGCAGTCTGCCCCCCATAGCCCGCGGCGCTAGCCAAGTGTACACTCGCAGTAATGAAGAGCGGGGAAAGTAGAGCCGGGTGTCACTGGAATCTTTCCTGTGGGAAATCTCACCTCCGAGTCTGAGCTGTAACTCTCCCGACCTGATATACTGCCACGGAGTCTAGCTCTTGTGATAAATTAACCAATAGTAAAATGAAGGCAGCTGAAGGGAGAGAGACTAAGAGAGGGAACGTGGGAATTAGCGGTGGCTGGTGAGAAAAGGAAGTGAGAGGAATTAGCAGGGGAGGTGTGTCCATGTGCGTTCCAGTCGGAGAGGTGCTGCCGTGAGCTATTATAGCCATTTGTGTTAGGACGGCCGAGTCATGCTTTCATGCGGCCGTCAATCAGGTTCTGCCGTGTTTCGCCTCCCAGTCTCCTAGAGGGTCTGAATCAGTCAGTCTTGGCCCCCGAGACGCAGTCGGCCTCCCTTTACGTTGACTTTAAGACTGTGGACTTCTAGCGAAAGATGAATGGACCGTAAAGACACCTTATTAGAGACGAACGGAAAGCATTCCCACAAGATATCCTATTGACGGTACAGTGTCCTCATGCAAAACTAGTACAGTATGTGGAGTTTGTTCGGGGAAGTTGTCACTAGGGCTTTACCTCAGGAAGGTTTTAAGTTAAAAATCCAATTACAAAGTTGTGATTTCTCTAGAAGTAGTTCTGGAAGTTGGTTTCAGACAACTAACTTTCATAAAATAGAATCATTTTTGTTTATCTAAAATAATACTAGAGTTTGTATTGTTTGGCAATATTCTCTATATATGGGATAGATGTTCAATAGCTATTTTTATAACAAAGACTTTAAGGTATGTAAATTCCTGAACATCCTTATTAAAAAAAAAAAGAATACTGTTACTATTAGTACTATTTATATACTATTAAAATATATTTATATTTTGGATTAGCTAAAAAAAAAATTAATTTTACTTTGTTTAAATAATTTAATGTTCTGACATGTTATTTTAATATTTTTAATAATAATAATAGTAATATCATAATAATATTTAGCTTTATATTTATTTTAGTTCTAGTTTTAGAAACTTTTAGTACTTTTAATGTTTAGTACAACATTTCTAATTTTCATTTAAATTAATATATGCACATTTTATTTTTTCTTATGGTTTATTTAATTGATCAAAAATAAACTTTCACATTACGATAGTTTTGTTTTTGTTAACACATCCTATTTGTCCCAGACCTGTCCTTGTTGTTTTGGTTGTGAGTCACTCTTTTTAAACAGGTTTTAGCAATGAATAAACCATACTTGTTCACTTTCATGCACTCATGAGTCTCTTCTTAGCAAAGCGAGTGGCTGTTTTTCTGCCTTCAAATACTGATTGTAGCATGAGTATGGCTTTCTCAATGAACACGAACTTTCTCAAAATGAGTCAGTGTTTTGAGTCTCGAAAAGACTGGAATGGCATGGAACAGGCTTATTATTTATTTACTTTATTTATTTATTTATTTATTTTTTATTTTTTTGAATTGAGAAAGATTTTATTTCATTATTATTTTGTTTGTTTGTTTGTTTGTTTTATTTATTTATTTATTTTTTTTTTTTTTTTTTTTTGATAGCCATCTTTTATGCTTACCAAGGTTGCAATAAAGTTTTGAAAATAAAAAAAGAAGGCTTGACTGTGTGTTATGAGGTGCACTGTAAACATTTTTTAAAAATTGCATTATTTTCACATATTTTACCTTTAATCTACACTGCTTCTATTCTACTCATTCATACTCTTCCTCAGATATATGCAAAAAATTTAGATTTTTTTTTTTTTTTTGGCCCAGTGTGTTCTGAATCACTAACCACCTAGTGCACGTTGTCCAGATACGTCTCGCCCCATACCTTTACGGGTAGATGCATGTCCAACATGGCCTTTGTTGCATGTTCCCGGGGGCAGGGTGTATGTAAATTTTAGGGTTTGTGATGTAAACAACCCTGGAAAAGCTTGTTGTAGTCCCTACCAGCCTTAAAATGCAAATACTGTAAAAGAAAATATCTCCCTTTGCATTGAACTTTGAGCAAACTTTGAACTTTGCAGATGTTGTTTATGCTCAAACAGCAACATTACACACTAAATATAGTTAAAACAGTGAAATCATAATCAAGGACCCATTTATCATTTAAGACCTAGTCAGCCTTGGAACTGAGATAAACTATCTTGCATAAATAAAATCTACGGTGTATAAAGCTATAGACGTATATTTAATATGTTAGTTGTGTGCATGCGAACACATGTAGTTAACCGTGTGTGGTGTAGAATTGTAATGTATTCATAAACGGCACCTTTTAAAGACTGAAGCCATTAATTTTATTGGCCACTTAAATAAGGATAATAAAATCAGGATGCTTGTAGTAAAAGCTTCTTCGCTTATTTCATCTTTCCCCATTCCTGCTGAGAACAGTGCAATTCAATTTTTTTATAAAGCTTTTTAAACGTTTTGAATGCGCCGAACACAGTATCTACTGTACGTGCACGCAGTCAGGTACATAATGGTAGGGCCTTTTTAGCAACCAAATATGTCTATTTTGACTCTAACTACCACAGATCCACTCAGTTCATGTTTTCGCCCACAGAACGGAGCAGGTCTCAGTATTGCAGATAGACCTTTACCTGCACAACTCATTTAGATGGAGTTGAGAATGCCATCCATGCTCTGAATCGACAATAGCATTATCTGTACGACAGCCTCCGTCCGATGCATGCGCGCACTCGCTCACCGCTCTTTATCCACCACTCAGGGGAAATTTATCCTCCTCTACAGTCTCCTCATCTGCCACGAGCCTTTTCCTTCTGATGAATCAATTAATAAGTAACGACTTTTCTACAAACTTCTCCGACAGCCGTATTAACATTGCTGAGCAATGCCTGTGGGCCGTGTTCTGACAAAGTGCGATTCCGGGTCCAATCTTTCTCTGCGGCTCGCGACTGGCGCGCGGATAAAACTCTGCCGTTAAAACCCAAGAGGGAAGGAAAACAATACTACAGCCTACTTTAAACAAGAAAAGAACAAATACACTCCATTGTGGCATGCCTGCTAATTCCCCCAAGCCCTGCCTGCGTCGGCCATAATGAAAACAAGGCACCCGGTCAAGGCAACAACAGAGAATATATCTTTTCTCCTCCCCTTCATATGATTGCTAGTTTAGGGGAGCCAAGGCCGCATATTCGTCAGGCGTACAGACTTCTATTATGGTGGAACAACTGTAGCATAGCCGATTCCTCTGCACAGAATCGCTACGGTCCAAAAAACAGACCGGCAGCGGTGCCGTCCTGATGCGCGCATAAAAAAAGCGAGGAGCTTATGCGCTCTGTTATTTAATAGGTACCATTAGAAACAACGCCATCTCGCAGCCCACTGCTGCTCACTCATTTTCCTTATAATTATCCAATTTTGGAAATCAGCAGGTGTTCCCCGCACAGAATTTATTGAAGACACCTCTCTGGGTTTGATTTGTGAAAGGCAGACGCGGGGAGGGGTGTGTGTGTGTATGTGTGGTGCTCGTCCACGTCTGCCGGGTGGAGGTGGAGAGAGCTGACGCATCTCTGAGTCATCAGAGAATATAGGAAATCAGAAATCGGATGTTAATAATCATAACACAAATGGTGATTTTTTTTTTTTGCCACTTTTCAAAGTAAAGTTGAAATGGGGCCACTGGGGCTGTCAAACTCCAAAAATGACAAATATAAGTATCAAAAAGTGATTCACATACACTGTATTCAAAGTCTTGTGAAGCCGTCTAACTACTTTGTGTGAGACATAATTGAATTAATTCACAAAAAAAATAAAAAATCCCTGGACCACAAAACCAGTCATAAGGGTCCGTTTTTGAAATGATGAATATACATCAATGCTTGTGTTATACATCATATAAAAATGAAATCTGAATAAATAAGATTTCCATTGATGTATGGTTTGTGTATGGATGTATGGCCGAGATACAACTATCTGGAATCTGGGGTGCAAAAAATATTGAGAAAAATCACCTTTAAAGTTGTTAGCAATGCATATTACTAATCAAAAATTAAGTTTTGATTAATTTACGGTAGGAAATTTACAAAATTGTAAAATTTACAATTTTCAAAATTGCTAATTTTGACACATGCAATGCATTGTTGGCTATTGCTACAAATATCCCCTGTGTGGTTACTTTATTTTAAGGCGCAGTCATGGCCTAATGGTTAGAGTCGGGCTCATAACCCAAAGGTCGCTGGTTCAATTCCCGCACCAGCAGGAATTGAAGGGGGGGATTGTGAATAAACAGCGCTCTTTCCACCTTCAATACCATGACTGAAGTGCCCTTGAGCAAGGCACTGAACCCCCAATTGCTCCCCGGGTGATGGAGCAATGGCTGCCCACTGCTCCGGGTGTGTGGTCACAGAGTGTGTGCGTGTGTGTTCACTTCTCACTGTGTGTGTGTGTGTGCACTCGTGATGGGTTAAATGCAGAGGACCAATTTCAACTATGGGTCACCATAGTTGACAATACGTCATGACTTTTTGATAGTCCACTTTAGATATTCTACTACATATAAGTAACCTTGCAACTACATGTCAACTAATACTGCAACTAAAGTCTACTAACTCTCAGAGCAGATTGTTAGGTTAGTTTTAGGGTTAGTAGAATAAGTTGACATGTTGACAAGTTGACATATACTTGCAAAGTTTAGAAGAGTGTTAGAAGATATTAAGCAGACAGTCTACTAATACTCTAATGACTAGCTGACATGCAATTGCAAAGTTACTTACTGTTAGTAGAATGTCTAAAGTGGACTATCAAAATAAAGTGTTACCACCCATGCTACTTAAGACTGATTTTGTGGTCCAGGGTCACATTTATGGTGCGTTTATGAGAGTATATCTAATTCATGAAAGAACCGTTCTTGGCTATTCCAAAAACAAATGCAAATTCTTTCAGAATCAAATTGTGAGGCTAAAATGTAACACATTATACACTGAAAATCGTGATATCCTCATTTGCAAGAGAAGTAGCAATGTCTGATTCATGAAAGAATTGTTCTTTTGAGTTGAATGTTTAACGAATTAACTACTCCTGTTCACAAAAACAAATGATGATTTATTCATGAGTCGAACTAATATGATTCTCAAATTCAATTCAAATTGAAATCAGTGTTCCAATTACAGCTATTAGCAGTTAATAATGATTTATTTTTCTGTTTATCAAACAACAGTATCATATAACTTGCAATTGAGTTCACACATTGTAGACTACTTCCTTTCTTTTCAGTAAGAAAACTAATTGGGAGCACTAGGGTTGTTAAATTCCAAGAGAATAAATATCATAAAATGATGCAAATGTAGGTTGAAATTTAACTCATTATTCACAAGAAAATCATGACATGCAAATTTGCAGTTTTGATGCATTCATTGATGTATATAAGAGAAGCAGCGGTGTCTGTTTAATGAAAGAATCATTCTTTCGAGTTTCTGTTCAACAACTTGCCTAATCCAGTTCACAAAACAAATGATGATTCATTAACAAAATGGACTAATCTGATTCAACTCACTGACTCAGTAATCTAATCACAGCGTTAACAGCTCACTGGATGTGAATAATGATTTAATTTCACTGTTTACCACACAACAGTATTGTATGACTTTTAACTGAGTGCACAGGTCATATGGACTACTTTTATTTACTTACTTACTTACTTATTGTCCTTTCTGAACTTTTAAAGGGGTCATCGGATGCCTATTTTCCACAAGTTGATATGATTCTTTAGGGTCTTAATGAAAAGTCTATAATATACTTTGGTTAAAAAATTTTATTGGTAGTGTAAAACAACACCCTTTTTACCTTGCCAAAATCAGCTCTGCAAAAATCATCCAAATGTTAATGAGCTCTGCTCGGCCCGCCCCTCTCTTCTGTCTGTGGAGTGACGAGCCTGTTTACCTTAGCCACATTTAGCCGCATTTAGCTGCGTTGAGTCGCTGAACTTGCTAACTAGCACGCTATTAGGAAAGGCGATTGCAAAGATTCATAAAAAAACCCTTATACTCACTTCTGCTGTAAGTGAAGCTGGATCACGAATGATTTGTTAGAAAATAGACAGGTATATGTAGATCGGGAGGCGCATTCCCTTCACAAACAAACGCAATCCACTGCAGCTTCAGCGGCTCAGATGTCGCAAGTAAATGACAACCACTATGTTCATTATTACATCCAACAACACAACACCTCAATCGCTCAATCGGAGATATTCTTGTCTAACTTACAGCCCTGCTCCAGCAGCAGCCTCTGTCGGTGTGGCGCCACACCATCTGAGAATGGCTCGATTTGAAAAAGGGGATATTATTTTTACAGATTAATTAAAAACCACTTCATTATAGGGTAGATGTGTACATACGTTGCCAACACACATTAATGTTCAAACAGCATCTAAAAGTGAACTTTGCATCCGATGACCCCTTTAAAGCTTCAGATGGCATCATACTGCTCAGAAAATCAAAACAGCTTAATAACTGAGACTGTTTTGGTTTTCTGAGGATTAAAGAAAAGGAGTAAGTGGATTTTTATCGTTGTAGGGTGGTTGTTTCCAATGCTAAAACACATTTATATGCAAAAACACTATGTAAAAGTGAATTTTGCATCCAATGTGTCTTTTAAAAACACACAAAGAACAATAAATTTAATGATAACTATACAGATAGCTATATTAGCAACTATACCAACGAGTGTGTTCATTGTTTGTGTGCACAAGGATGGGTGAAATGCAGAGCACAAATTCTAAGTATAGGAGACCATACATCTTGTCACTTTTTTTTTTCTTTTCTTTTTTTTTTATTAGCACATGCAGCCTTTTTATCGTCTGCCACTTTAAATGCTTGAGCTCTTTAAAGTCAAGAGGATTCTGATTGGCTCTCATTGTTTTTATTGTTCATCTGCTTGGGGGGGGGAAATCAGCAATATTGTTCCTTTGTGTTGTTATCATTATACAGTAGCTGTGGTGTGCAATTGCCTACTCTCATAAAATGAGAATGACTATTAAAACATGTAGTTATCGTCCTTGGTGTGAACAGGCCTTAAAAAGTAAACAGGGTCAGGTTTGATCTTGACTTGAAACCCTCAGGCTGATTGAGGCACACGGTAAGTTGTAATACAAACGTACAGCAAGTTGCTTTGAATAACAAAGCATTTGCTCAGAGAAGAACAATCAGTGAATAATAACTATGATGAAATTCTGTGGACTAAAAGCAGGTAAGCGCACCCAGCAGCAAATTACAATTTCAATTAAAACTTATAACAGAGAGTGAAGCTATTTTAGGATATTCCTGAGTCGCATTAGTTCAAAGGAAACAATGTCGCGCATTGTACTGGTTGTGCGTTCAGATGTACATACAGGCATGGCATTTGATTGAATCTTTTGATTCACAAAACATGATCCATGTTGTTGTTAGAGGCTCGTAACAAGCTTTAACATTAATGCGCAGCTGACGGCGGTTGCAGGCATCTATTATTGGCTAAAAGGAAGCACCTACTGACGGCACCGATAAAACAGCAGCAATTCAGCAGAGCTGCTCATGGGAAGCCGCGATAGTTCCACACCAGAGAAACAGAGCAGGAGGTAAATTGAATTTCTATCTTTCTCTCTGACATTTCGACTCTTGACACTCTAATTACTCAGGCCAAGTCATGCGTTGACGAAAAAAATCTGGTGATTCTTTTCTCTCTTTTTTTGGTCAATAAACTAAGTTCTTGTCATGGATAGCAACAGTCAAACCGCAAGCACAAAAGCGACTCTGTGACCTCTGACAGCGGAGGGATGGGGAATCAATTACGTAGGCCGCAGGTGAAGAATTAGCAAGCAGCTGTGAAGGAGAAGCAGCATTTCTGTGGGAGTGGGGTCACGTTCACATACAAATTGAGGAGATAAGAATGGTTAGTATTTTGACATTAGCCAATGCTAATCACTCCTCCAATGCACCCCAATCTGTGATTTATGCCCACTCCTTTAGATGTAGAAATTTATTAATGTTGTGGCGGCATGTTTGCGTGGCAATTGGAAGCCAGCTGGGTTACTCATTACAACTCATTTGAAAATGGCAGTGCTACATCAAAGTTATCTCCCAGAGAAATGTAGCTCATTAAGATACAAACCATACAGCGAGCACTGCAATAAACATGCTTCTTTTTCGCTGAGGTTGGTAAGAAAGGAAACTTTGTGAATGTTTTTAGCAACCAGGATATTTTCATGTGCTAAAGTTCACCAGCTCACTCACCAAGCATGACCAGAACTGAATGAAACATTTGGCAGTGATGAATACTAGTTTGGGTTGTGCCTGTTTTTCTGTGGAGAATGAATACATTTATTAGTAGTTATTGCTCAGACGAGCTTTACTGTAACTACTGATCATACATATTGTGTACAAATAGGTGTGAAGTTTCCAGTAGCAAGCCATATCAGGAGACCAGAATATCAGAGACATTGGGTCATTAAGAAAGCACTCAAAACATCCTAACGTTATAGCAATTACATAGCATTTACAAATTATAAACAAATAAGAAAAAGAAGAAGAAGTGGGGAAAAAAGTAAGAATCACAGTATTTTAAGCATGTCACAAAACAAATTTAAAATAGGAGATGAATAAATATATTTTTGTTTATGTATGTGAAATTTTGCTAATAAAATAAAATGGTTAACAATAAATTCTAGATCTTTATTGCTTTTGTTTTCATAACCCAAGATAATATCCTTTAAAGTAAAGCAATAATTAATATTCAATAAATTAAATATAAACTCTCCCAAGTCCATCCAAAACCTGTTTATGGCTTTACAGTTAAAAAATAAGTGAGTCAGCATCTCTTTCTCACCATTACAAAAACAGCATACATCATCAATTTCAGTGAATCTCAATATTAAATAAGATTTAGCAGGGTACATGGTATGTAGAATTTTGAAGTGTATTTCTTATATTTTATTATTTATACAGTATTTAAAATGAATTAACCAAGCTCTTCTCCATACAATATTCTCAATTATAGAGTTCCAAAAAAAAAAAAAAAAAAAAATCTTCTAGGAGATATTTTATTTTGTTTTTGAAAAATATTTCAAATATGTTTGTTTTTGCATTTTTTCTCAGTTAGCTCAACACCTTCTAAAATTAATTTTGGGTTTGTCACAAATAGAGAACAAATATGACTTTTGACAAGTTACAGAAATAGCTTTAAAAACTAAATTCCCTAAACTGTACAAGGAAAGTGTAAATAGACATGAATCATTCATAAGTTAAAATATTCCCAAAATTGACAAACATTTTTATAAGATGATTTTGTTATACCAATTTGTTAAAAATAAATATTTATCTGAAGCAGTTATATAACCATTATTCCAGATGATGGAAGTGTAAGGGGATAAATTGTGAGAGTAACACATTTTCCAAGCGAGATGAAATTTGAATAATTTGAGGGGGGTTTTAGAAATATGCATTGCTGTCTATGCAGGGTCAGAAAGCCTTAATTTGTCTTAATTTGTGTTCCGAAGATAAACAAAGGTCTTACAGGTTTGGAATGTCTTGAGGGTGAGTAATTATTGACAGAATCTTCATTTTTGCATGAACTATCCCTTTAAATTCACAATATTACTACTTCACTTTAGTTTTGATTAAATTAATGCAACCATGGTAAGCATAAGAGACTTCCTTCAAAATCATAAGAACATTTAAAAGGTAGTGAAAGAGTATTTTGTTGTATTGCACTTGCACTTTTCAAAAAATGTAAAAATCTAGTTGTTACTATACTGTCCCACCAGCATGTCCTCGGTTTGCATCAGGTAATTCATGAGATACAACTCCCTCTACACCTTCTCTCATTTTCTCTATCTGTGTCTGTTCACTCACTGGAGATGATGAGTCATCTCTATCCCAGATTGCTGTGTCATTTGGCTGGAGTTGAGATGCCTACTGTACATCCAACGCCGGCTTGCTCTCCAGGGTCGACCATGAATCCATAAAAGGTCACCAACCTTCTCTCTTTCTATCACCAGCTTGCATGCTTGGTCTCATACCAGGAGAGGAAATGAATACCTCACAGGGTCCCCTTTATGTGCTGACAAAAGTCAGTTTTAAAAATGAACCATTGCCAATTTGCTCTCTCACCATGTCACCTTGCTGTTAAAGTTGTCAAACACGTTGCCCCTGAAGCCTGTGTCTCGACAGCTTGGCTTTTCGGTCCCCTCAAAGTCAATGGCCCGACATGGGATGAAAAATAAATATTGTTGATTTATAACGGCAGTTAGATGCTCAGTGCACACAAATGATAATTGCTCCATATTACTTGCGTAGTACCTGACGCGCAGGGCTTGAAAAAGTGCTTTTGCTCAGCAAATGAGAAATGGATTCAGTGGTTCAGAAGTATCTCCACACTCTCAGAAGTGCAAGGAAGCAGATATAAATATTTCAGTTGTGAGTTATGCTCGCTGATTATAATATTCGCTCTCTGAAGGATAAATCTGAGGAACTTAAGCGTTATTACTTGTCTTTATCACGTTGTTGGCAGCGGCGGTGACTGTCGGAGGTTTCGGTGCTGACTGATGACCTCATCATCTAGCTTGTACAATGGGGAGAAATTAAATTAGCCGGGGCAATGAATCCTACCCTGTTTCCTCGAGAAAAGCCTGGGACCCGACTGCACCGCAAGTCGTTCGGAAAACTAATCTCTCGCATAAAGCCTCTCCGCAATGAAGAGAAGAGAGCGTCGAGGCCGCCGAGTTCGTGCGCGGGAGACTTCGGAGGATGGCATTCGGGGAGGGCGGATATGTCACGTCATTAAATCTCACCATCCCTTGTCTTTCTCTCCCTCATTTTCTTTTGCTTTCTAATTTCGTGTGTCTCTCCTACTGTGAAAGAACGACTGCAGCTGTAAATCCCACAGTCATAAAGCAGCAGATTGATGTGAGGTGGGGTACTCGAAGGCAACAGGAAGCACTGTCTCGGAGATCTGTGCGAGGATTCGACGTGGCAAATGACTCCTGGAGGTAATTAATGGCAATGGGGCTGGCTAATTAAAAGCTCTTAGCTTTCCCCGGCGCAGGGTTGTGGCAGCTGCTCGGGCTGGACGTCTTGCTGTGCAAAAGCGGGCATAAATCCTGCTACGGTATCGTAGAATGGCACCTGTGCTCTCTCTCGCACCTGTCACCGTCGTTGCCATCTCTCATCCTGTCACCACGTTAACATCGCTCATGGCAAAAAAAAAAGAAAAGAAAAAAAAAAACAAGAAAGAAATGGCAGACTTCCCATTTCACAATGATGTTTCCCAGAGGGCCATGGAAACCTGTGGAGGAAGGGTGTCGTTGAAGAAGGGCAAAGTGTGGGGATGGTGCCAGTTTGTATCCATTTTCGATACCAAATATATCACAGCGTTTTTGGGTTGAGCGGTGGATGCGACCGTCTCCCGTGCAGCAAAGCAAGAACGCTTCGTATTGGTGAGAGATTTCCCAAGGGTTCTGCATCTGGGGTTTCTAACTATGGTTTGATATTGTGTCAGGATCTCCCAGGCTTGTCTAGCTACGACGCTATTGACATGAGACACGCCAAGAAAAAACTAAAGGAGGACAAGGAAAAACTTTTGTTCTTGTGTAAGGTAATTGGTTGTTGAGTCCCAGCATGCACTGTGCATTTGACAAAAGTTTGGTTGCACTTTATTTTGACCATAAGTTGACCAACTTGTCATGTTAGGTTTAGGGTTAGTAGAATAAGCTGACATATGTGATGCAATCTAGAAAACCCAACACATGGTGAAATGTTACCTTTTTTAGGTTTAGATACCATATGTAGGCTGGGTTCAAGCCCTTTCCAAAACTGTTTTTATTTTGTCCATAGCTTATGGCTACCTTGGGTGATAGCTGATTGTCAGGAACGGAATTTTGCAAAAAACAAGTTTAAAGTGGGTTTTACTTCACGGGTTTAACGAAAGCTGTCTGTCAGAGCGCTATACTGCATCATTACACAAACAGACTATCATCACCCTGAAGAGGACAGTTTTCAGTTGTTTATCATGGTCATAGTCTCTGAACTTTTGATCACCCCTTGTATGTTTAAATAGCACGAATAGTGTACCTTGTAGTTTGCATTTAGAAAAGCGGGCACAGCACAACTGTTTACGCACTGTGCATGTAACAGACTGTCATCGACTCCTCCTCTTTAGTAACTTAATCATCCAGTCCTTCATCTCTGGATGTGAAAAAGTCCATTATAACATCATTTAGGGCACTGACATCACCAAGATTGAGCAGATTGAGACGAGTAAGATTGTTTAAGTGAGAAGCTACTTCAGACTGTGGTGTTCTCTTCCGTGCCACAGTCTCATGATATTAAAAAAAAATAAATAAATAAAAACTTTGCGCGCCATAGTTTACACAGGACTGGTGAAGAATGTGCATTGATACACCTTTATTAAATATGTCACGTGGTTTATTTTGATAGGTTAACTGTTTTTGTGGAAAGCACCTCAAGCACCTCAGCAGTGTGTTCTTAATAAGAGAGAAAGAGTCATAAGAGAAAGACACCGTCATTTCTGCTTGCTGCAATAAATTGCTATTTTTCTGCACTCAACAAGTAAATTTTGGTGAGATATTTTTAGAGATGATAGACAAGATTTTACAGAATAATTATTTAATGATATCCTAATTTTGCCAAAAATTGACATTCAACCTATTTTCCGAATTTCCTGAAAACATCCCAGCGCTACATCCGATGGGTTTTCCCAGATCGTATCACATATACTTGAAGAAATTGCTGAATAAAGTCATTATTTTTGTTTTCTTTGGCAACAAAAAATATTCTCGTAGCTTCATAACATTATGGTTGAACCACTGATGTCACATGGACTATTTTAATGATGGCCTTGAAAGTGTCGGTTACATCAAAAATATCTTAATTTGTGTTTTGAAGATGAACAAAGGTCTTACGGGTTTAGAACGACACAAGGGTGAATAATGACAGAATTTTCATTATTGGGTGAACTATCCCTTTAAATGCTCTTAATTACACTCATGCAGTCTATACGGCCTCTTTGCACTGGCCATTTCAAACTCTTTACCATCCAGTGTTCCCATGCATCCTTCTTGCTTTTTGTACTTTCTTGCTTTGTCCTCTCCTTTTTATGCTGTCTCTTCTTTCCTGCTCCTTTCCGAGACTTCAACAATAAGCACGGAATGTCACAACCATAGAGATAAATGCATGGTAATTGCTGTAGCCTCTGGCATGGTAACAGGCCTTGTTGCCGCGGGTGAGGCTGTTGACCACTAATTACAGCCAGACACGGCATCTATTATTCATATTACTTACTCCTCTGGCAATTATGTCATTTTAATTTGGACTCCGGTGCTGTTAGGTCTAAACTAGCTAACTTTGCTAGATAAGAACTTCTGTTTATAGGGAAAAAGTGGCCATGTGTTTGCACTTTTTTATTATTTTACTGTGACTTTGAAAGCGTAACCCAAATCTACATGCTCATGTTCACACCTATTACACGGTTAAAGTAGTTTGGAAGCCTGTGATTGGTCAAGCCCCACTGCTCTAAGACACAATTCATCACGTTGATAGCAGGTGTACCGTTTTACTTCCCAGGAAGGGTTGGGGTCTGCCGTCGTACACATCCGTCCCCACTGTGCAGTGCCCTATATACTGGTGCAATACGACCTTGAGCACACACGCACACTCCGGCACAAGCTCCCTTAACACATTACAACCTGTCAGACCACTTCACCACTGTGGACAGTATGGATCCGTGGCAATGAAAGGCAGAAAAGTGATGATAGAGAGAAAGGGAAAGGGTAAAGTCTGACCTATATTTGGGAGAGTGCTGTAAACAATCCATAAAGCATCCTAGATTAGTGTGCGCTCTCTTCAGACTGAATGATGGGCCATTCAGTAAATGAACCGTGCATGCTATAAACAACAAGTGTGAGACATTCAAAATCTCTGAAATGCATTTCTAATTAAATAACAAGGAAAATGGCACCAATTTAGATGCAAAAAGTCTAAGTGCCCTGGAAAATCAGTGGCCATATCGATTGTTTTATATACTGTACATACACGCATATATAACTATGAAACTACACCATTATATGAGTTTTTTTTTTCTTTCATACTGCCCACCCAATTACACACTAGATACAAACAACTAGTTTAGTTTTAACACCTTGAAATTACATGTTGCAGATCAAAGACCTTTTCATTTATTCAGCTTGTGTATTTATGGTTGTATATTTGAAAGTTTCTGGAAGCATCTGTCCATCTGCCTGTCAGTTTCTAGAGTCAGAGAATATTTAGAAAGAGAGAGAGAGAGAGAGAGAGGTGTGCACCTGCCGCCCCCTTGGTCGTAGCTGGTGCTGTAACAAGTTTTTGCAGTTTGAAAATTATAGGAATAGATCCCGCAGAAAAACAACTTGTCATCCGTGTGCTTGGTGATAGCATGATGAATTGTCACCTTGGACACCTTTGATCATCAGCGCTGTCTAGCAAAGCCACACTTGATCACTGTCAGAGCCCTCAGGAGACGGGACGAGACACAGAGAATAGGAGAGAGAGGACAAAAAGAGAGAGCTAACTGCTACCTCAGGACACCTCAGGCTGGGTGGACAACAGGCCGTTTTCTGCTGAAAAGCCTATCAAAAAGACCCATATCAAAAAGCGCAGCAAATTACATGCTATAAAGCTCAGGGAGAAACAGGCTACTGTGGGGTGGACGTGCCCTTGAGACAAGGACACAACTCCCACAATAGCACAAAATACAAGCAATCTGTTATGAATTTAAATGCAACACATTATCATCTTATTATGTTACCATGCATATTATAAGAACTTACTGTGTTTGGCCAAACATATTCTACGCAAATAAGCTAACATAGAGGCAAATGCTTGTCTAACGTGTTTGAGGTGAGCATTTCCCGTTCTTACAAGAGTCGCCTTCAAAGGTCTGTGCTAATAAACCAGATTATCATTGCCATGACAGCAATGTGAAGCACTCAGATTAAGATTAAGAATACCTTTTAAACAAATAAACTGAAAACTATTAATATATATATATATATATATATATATATTATCATTTTTTTTTTTTACAATAAAGCTACACTGACCAAAATTATAAATGCAACACTTTTGTTTTTGCCTCCATTTTTCATGAGCTGAACTCACAGATCTAAGACTTTTTCTATGTACACAAAAGGCATATTTCTCTCAAATATTGTTCACAAATCTGTCTAAATCTGTGTTACTGAGCACTTCTCCTTTGTTGAGATAATCCATCCACCTCACAGGTGATGATTATTGCACAGGTGTGCCTTAGGCTGGCCACAATAAAAGGCCACTCTAAAATGTGCAGTTTTATCACACACCACAATGCCACAGATGTCGCAAGTTTTGAGGGAGCATGCAGTTGGCATGCTGACTGCAGGAATGTCCACCAGAGCTGTTGCCCGTGAATTGAATGTTCATTCATCTACCATAAGCTGTCTCCAAAGGCGTTTCAGAGAATTTGGCAGTACATTCAACCGGCCTCACAACCGCAGACCATGTGTAACCACACTAGCCCAGGACCTCCACATCCAGCATCTTCACCTCCAAGATCATCTGAGACCAGCCACCCGGACAGCTGCTGCAACAATCGATTTGCATAACCAAAGAATTTCTGCACAAACTGTCAGAAATCGTCTCAGAAAAAGTTCATCAGCATGCTCGCCGTCCTCATCGGGGTCTCGACCTGACTGCAGTTCGTCATCATAACTGACTTGAGTGGGCAAATGCTCACATTTGATGATGTCTGGCACTTTGGAGAGGTGTTCTCTTCACGGATGAATCCCGGTTTTCACTGTACAGGGCAGATGGCAGACAGCGTGTATGGCGTCGAGTGGGTGAGCGGTTTGCTGATGTCAATGTTGTGGATCAAGTGGCCCATGGTGGCGGTGGGGTTATGGTATGGGCAGGCGTATGTTAAGGACAACGAACACAGGTGCACTTTATTGATGGCATTTTGAATGCACAGAGATAGCGTGACGAGAACCTGAGGCCCATTGTTGTGCCATTCATCCACGACCATCACTTTATGTTGCAGCATGATAATGAATGGCCCCGTGTTGCAAGGATCTGTACACAATTCCTGGAAGCTGAAAACTTCCCAGTTCTTGCATGGCCAGCATACTCACCGGACATGTCACCCATTGAGCATGTTTGGGATGCTCTGGATTGGTGTATATGTCAGCGCGTTCCAGTTCCTGCCAATATCCAGCAACTTCGCACAGCCATTGAAGAGGAGTGGACCAACATTCCACAGGCCACAGTCAACAACCTGATCAGCTCTATGCAAAGGAGATGTGTTGCACTGCATAAGGCAAATGGTGGTCACAACAGATACTGACTGGTTTTCAGAAGCGCTCACGTGCTCCTGAACTCGTAATTACAACTTATAAACTCGGAATGTTCTGAGAGTTACTACTTGGACCAGTGACAGCTGTACCACCTGACCACCGCTAGGTTCATTTTGCCACTACTTAGGCGCTACCTCTGAACATAGAGAACATGGAAAGCTATGAGCAAAATGTCATGTGTTATCATCTCAGAATTATGGTAATTACGACATGGCGTAAACGCAAATTCACTTGCTAAAACATCATTCAAAAACTAAAGCTAAATGGAAAAAAAAATGATACCAAAGAGTAAACTACAATTAAAATGAAAGAATATATATAAAAAAGAAAGCTAATTCAAATTATTAACAATGTTACCAATAAAGATAACATTAACATAGTTGTTGCTATTTTTTTCTTTACTTCCCTTTGTGCAGAACTCAGAATTTGCGGTGTACACCATTGTAGTATTAAATATTTTATATGTAGTCAAACTAACAAACTAAACAACATTAATTTACAAAATCAACACAAGTTATTCCACTTAGACGATTACTACACCACATTATAATCAGTACATTTTAAATCAGTTATTCTATATAAATCAGTCATTCTATATAAATTCTTTAACAATAGCTTAAACTCCAAATATCTCAAAATACACTAACAAACATCTTTAGGACAGAACCAAACAAGTGTATAGTTAAATAACAACTATTGAATTTGATATTTAGACGCTAATTATACACAGCGATCACAATAAACTTTAACATGCACTACAAATGATTCTGAAACAACAATAAAATATGCTCACCACATCAAGAAATAATCAAATGTAAAGCAATTTTGATGTTATTAGAACGTCTTGAGTCATAACAAGCTACATGAATCTCGTGCTGTGCATCACTTTTTCTTCCTTTAATGACTTAGAATCATATACGATCTAAAGCATTGCATTCGTGACTGACTGTTAAATACTTATTGACTGACTGTTAAAATAGCACTGATTTTAATTAGGGTAGCAAAAGATGCAGAATTGCAATTTAAATTTAGTGGAATTTGAATGTATTTAGTTTAAAAAAAAATCATATAAGTGTAGTTTAACTTTGTTAAGACAAACTTTGAATGCTCACAAAGCTTTGTTTAAAATCCATCCTGTGGTAATGCTGAGAATGCAATGTGTGCTTATTATAATAAATCACTCAGATTTCTGATATAAATTACACATAAAATCGAACATCCGCATCAATGTCCTTGTGTAGAGTATGTTTCAGGGTCTTATGAAAAGCAATGACAGGTAATGTTCCTCAGTTGCACTGGCCAGTTGCAAATGGATACCTGTTTAAAGCCCAGAAACAAATCCCTGGGGTGGGAGTGTGGGTAGAGGGGGGTCTGGCGATCTGCCCCTCCTGCTGGGGATGGATTGTGCATGCAGTACTTGGCTTTAGAGCCGAGCCAGATGTTTCAGGCCCAGGAGAGATGGAGTCTAACAAGCTCTGTGTAAACAGGACTAGTCTTGGTCCCTCTTCCTGCAGCATGAGACATTTTGGCCCAACAGAACTATCAGGAAGTAATTAAGATTGAATCCTCAGTTTGCAAATGTACTACAGGAAGTTCCTATCAACAAATGAATTTTAAATAATATGACTCAGTGAAAGGCAAAGCCAAAGCAAAGAGTGCTACCAAATGTGTCAGATTTGCCAAATCTAATATGTATCAGTGATAATCCTGTATCTGCAGACGTTCCAGGAAATCTCTTTATCACATTAAGCTATCAAAACCATCACGCTTATGTGAGAGAGAATCGCATAATCAATTAACATCGTGGCATTTGCTGGGACATGCCGGAGGACTCAGGCAAGGAGGGCCGTCTTGTCATAACCGCTCATCAAAGGAAAAGGTCAGCTGCTGTCGGATTCTGGTCCGGAGCTGGGGAGATTTGAGAAGACACTGGAGTGCACTACAGCATTGAGTCTCCGAGCTTGATTCATAATGTATGATAGTCAAATAGAACATAAATTTGGTGAGGCCACAGGCCGCTGTAATCAACAGCTGACTTGAGAGAAATAGGGGGCATGAAATGGCATAGAGACGTGAGCTTAAGAAGCTTTTTTCAGAGTTGGAGTCTCAATCATGTGGACTCAGACTTGAGGCCACATAAATAGGCCTTGGTCTGGCTCTTCACATGCAAACAAAGCAATTTTTCCCTTCCAAAAAACAAATGTCTGTCAACTTTTATTCACCTTCATGTAGTTTCAAACCTGTATAAGGTACTTTCTTTTGTGGTAAGCTGTTTTTGTCCATAAAATGAAGGCAAATGTGGTCAAAAACAACATTGGATCCCACTTAACATATGGACAAAAACATTGTCCAAATATCTTTATTTGTCTGGAATTGGTCTGGATCTTGATACCAGCTCTGTGCCACATTGTGCCATGACACTAATGGAGTTGATGCACATTCATATAAAGCCCAATTATTACTTTTTGGCTAGTGATGCACTGAAATTTTGGCAAAAGAAAATGTTTGGCTGGAAATTAATTTTTGGTTTTGGCTGAAACAGCTTTGACTGTGTCAGTGTGTCTACTTTGTGCACACAACATGGATTTTATTTGGGTTTTTATTATATAAATGAATATGATGTGTTAATTGATTATTAAATCAAAGTTTTCAGCTAAGTAATACATTGTATTTCTGTTTCTGTACAATAAATAAATAAATAAATAAATAAGCAATAGTTAGCCTTTGTGTACAGCCAAAATCACAAATCACATACTCTTTGAGAATTCTTTTGAGTAAGTAATTACTTCACGACCGTTAAAAAGTAACAACAAATACACAGAAGAAAGTTTTATCCTTGTCCAGTGTCTGGGTTATCTCTCTCCAGAAGTTATATGATCATCAGAAATGTCTTCGTAATCATTAAAGCTAGTTGCGTGTATCTCTTAACCATCACACAAATGCTCATCAACGCAGGCATCTGTTGTTACTGCCGTTTCTAAATGTTGTTGTTGTTCCGTTTTATTTTCTTTTTCTACACTGAAATAACAGACAGGTCAGTGTTGCCACCTTGTGGACAAATAATTAGTTAAAAAAAAATCAAGGGGTATGTGTGAGCTGAACTTACAGAAGAATCTGTGCATGTACTATGTTAACCTTAACATGCATTCATATTTACATTGGTACAACTATCGCTACCATCTTCTTGTTTCATTATTCTATTATTATATGTTATCTCTCTGACACTATATAACAATATCAAAAAGGCTGAAAATTAAATATAAAAGACAGCTTTTTACACAGTTCCACAAAACTGACTAAACTATACATCTGCGAGTGATCTGATACGAAATCTGCCAGACTTATTATTTCCAGCTTTTGAAAGTCAAAGTCTTATAAAAAATTATGACTGTACCAAGGATTAAATTAAGGTAAATTAAAACAACTCTTTGCAACTGTGGTTCAAAACATACCTCCAGGGTGGTATTTTGCTTATTAGAGCTCGCTAAAGTCTGAAATTACAGTTTTTGCAGCAAAGTACCGCCCCTGGCTCAGACACTGCAGAGATACGGGAGGAAAAAGGGTGGCAAAGGGAGGAAAATTACAATGAGAGAGTAAGGAGAAAAGAAAAGCTAACAATAAAACGTGGAGACAATGAGAGGCAGGGAGTGTCACACCACATGGGAGTGCGGCACAGCTGTGACAGTCTACCTTCATGCATATTGATGGCACCCGTCATGGCATACCCTCTGATTGAGCAGTCACACAATGGAGAGCGGCAGGCAACTCCTCATGTTGCCCAATCAATCAATGGCCAGCTCACACTCCAAGGCTTCTTTTCAACTGTCAATTAGTGGGTTCTACAGGAGATGCTGCTTTCAGCTTCATCCAAAGGCCCAAAGCAGGACGTGTGGTGGTGGTGTGATGATCTATGTGTGAGCAATGATTTTGCAGCAAATTTATTTTTTGTGTACTCCGTGAATGAATCACTCCTTTGAACTGATTTGCTTCAGCAAACTGGATGAACCAGTTCACCAAATCAGCCTAAACCACCTGAAACAGTTCACAGCTTGAGTCAGTACAGATTTACAAGTTATTCAATCAAAACTTGCTTCGAGATGTGCCTGGCAGTCACTCCAGCGTAACGTAAGCCAATATCTAGAAGTATATGATCTTATGCTAGTTTTTGCCAATTCATTGCAACACTGCCGTTGAAGTACACTGAACTGAGAACAGTGCAGACATGTCTGACATGCTGAAAACAGTCTGCCAAGGGTTTCATTAAAGGAGTAGAATGTATGTTTCTAATGAATGTATTTGCTGAAAAGCATAAAGTATATAATTGGTAAAAATATTTCTTTAGGGCCTTACTGAAATGTCTATAACATACTTCAGTTGAAATTTCTCAGTGGTAGTGTAAAACAACCTATTTTACCTTGTCAAAATCAGCTCTGCAGACATCAACCCGTTTTGTTGCATGCTGCTTTAAATGCAAATGAGCTCTGCTCACGCCTGCCCCTCTCTGACAGACTGTTTACTTTAGCTGCACAACCTGCTAACTAGCACATTATTAGGAAAGGTGATGACAAAGATTCATTAAAAAACCCTTATACTCACTTCTGCTGTAGGTGAAGAATGATCATGAATGCTTTGCGTGAAAATAGACACATTTAGGTAGATCGGGAGGTGCATTCCCTTCACTAGCAAAAGTAAATCACTGTATCTTCAGCAGCTCAGATGTCAGGAGTAAATGACGGCTACTATGTTCATTATTACATCCAACAATAAAACACCTTAATCGCTTAGGAGCCATTCTACGTCCCTGTTCCGGCGTCGAAACAATGGCGGTTGGACTGTTACAGCACACTCAGGGTGGGTCCAAGGTAAGACGGCCGTGTCAATCAGCTATTGTGGGAGCAGTCTTGGTCTGTTTGACGTCACACAGACAAGAATCTGAGAATGGCCTGATTTGAAAAATGAGATATTATTTTTAGGGATTAAATAAAAACCACTAGGTGCATTTTTATGATTATAGGGTGGATGTGTACACACACTGCCAACACACATTTATGTTCAAACAACATGTAAAAGTGGATTTTGCATCCAATGACACCTTTAAAGAAAAGTAATAATAGAGTATACTGGAAATATAGCAGTTATCGATTGGGAGTAGTTTCAAGTTACCAGTAGTACACTCATAATGATTCTCTCTTGAGTCATGATGAGTCAGTTAATGGTTACAGCAGTACACCAGTACACTGAACTGACGCAACAATTTGGACTCAGACATGTCCACAGAGAACTGATGAGCTGCTGATATGAGCATGTGTGAACTGAGCAGTTAAATGAGGGGTGAAATCAATGTTTTTAATGTTTTTTCATGGTTTATGTGAAAAGATGAATTGACTAAGACTCATTTATTTACTTTATATGCTTTAAAACATCTCCATTTCACATCATCAAGGGCATTAATAATGGAATTCCATATATGTGACATCAACAAACTGGTGAATCTGTTATTTTAACCAGTTCATTGAAAGAAACAGTTTGCATAGAAGAATCAGACTTCCCAGCACTAGTTTGCAGATGCTACTTTGACTTTTTGATATCTACTGCAATGACATTCAGATGCTTTTTAATGTGGCGTATGTGTCCAAATACATTGGGGGCCACTTTACCCAATATACAGTAGCTCTCTTTGTATGTCTGTCTGTTTTTTTATCACAACTATTTCATTTGGTACTGAGCCCCAGTTCTGACACGAGAGCCCAGACTAATTCACACTGTGTCACCTGAAGTTGCCACCTCTGACTCACCTGCCTCAGCTCTCATTAAGGTGTATGTGTGAGTGTGTGTAGCTTTCTGGTTTTTTTTTTTTTTCTGTGTAACTGCACATTCCCTGGCCCAGGACAGCCTCATGAGTGAATCACTGATGTAGCACCACCAAAATGTTGCTGTTGTGACATTCTCACCTCAGTTCAGAGAATCCCACCAAGCCTTTGGCAATTGGCAGATATTACTGTGTTAAATGATGCAAAACACGGGAGTGTCTTCAACCACTTTTGTGGTTTTATATATTATTTTTTGTACATATACTACTATAATAAAAATGTATGTGCCTTGGCTGAATACTCTTCATAAAATTTTCTTATTGGGAGCATCAGGGGGGTTAAATAACTCTGATTGCAATAGTATACTAGCATAATAATACTATATACCATTATACATAATAATCTATAGTACTACTTTATATACATACTATATACATAATCTGTAAACTATATACATAATGATATATATATATATCATTATATAGATATGAAAAACCATATGGGTTGTTTGCTTTTTTATTTATTTATTTACATAGAGTTTCTACTTTGGATAAAGCATCTGCAAAATAGATAAATGTATATAAATTCTCTAAAAAAAAAAAAAAAATGCAGGAGCAAAGTTTTAGCTGTGCAGGACAGAAGTTGCTAGATTGATGTCTTTCCTTCCAAGCCTTTTACTCAGATAGAGAAGCAACGCTATATAAACTATATTACTGAGAAGTCTTACCGTAATATGGGTGCGATATTTTCCACTACAAGAAGAAAAGGGTGAAGTTTCATTTTGTCTCGAATACTAACACGTTTTCATCAGTCAAGCGCAACATTTGTGCAAATACAACATTAAAGTGACACGCAGAGTCCAGAGTCTCTTTATATAGACTGACCTTTAACTCTTGTCTGAAAATGTCAAGATTTAGGTTTATGGAAAGTTCAGGGCCATAGACTCATTAATCAAACGCATAGACACATGCGTATGTGAGTATATGATGGATAAACACTGACAGAACGCTGGCTGGCACGGTTTTCTCAGTGGACACATTGAGTAGATGCTGTTTTACCGACATTCATTCCTGTCTCGTCTCTCACATTTGCTGAAAAGGGAGGCTTCCGTGACTGTGTCGGCATATTCCTGATTTGACAATATCTGGGAATCAAAGCGAATGTTCCCACAAACCATATCACAGCAGTCTCTCTCTTCTTACTCTTCCAACTCCTAAAAGATTCATGTGACACACATATTATGCTGACGCAGATCAGGCCAGAGTTGTGCTTTTCTCATCTTTACCCAGAATCATCCTTCGCTTCCTCGCCAATTTGCAGAGCAGTCCATAAAGTGGCACATCGAGTTGAGGAGGGGTGGAAAGCGAGAACCCCTGCGGTTGCTTTGGCTTTTCGACGGGGCCGCTCCACTGACTGTAAATTATGAAGCGCATTTTTATGCATTAGAGATGCCAGGTATAGGGCATACTCCATTAATATGCATTCGAGCAGAGTGATAAACAGGAGAGGTTTGAAGAGAGATGGAGCCGTGAGCAGCTCAGGACAACTGTCAGTGCCACTTAGTGTGACTGGCAGAGAAAGACAGACTGACACATACTCATCCACTCTGCGGAACAGCACTGCTGGGTATTTGCTGCTTTTAAAATGTTTTAGCACATCGTATTTTGTGCTCTATATTACAGATGGAACGAAGACCACGCCATGCTACGAGATTGATGTGTTGTTTCTAAGATGCTAATGTCTGGGTTTTCAGACTACATTTCCAAGAACAACATTTCAGACGGAGGGAAAAAAGTTTATTAAAGAAAAAGATCCCAGAAAAGCCATTTTATATCTTTACAGTTTCTCCTAGATGTCAGTAAGATTAAATGGAGATAAAATAAACACTTTTAAGTATCCTACTTTTCAGTTTAGTGTCATTATAATGAACTTAAATTAAAATGTTGTTGCTTGATATAAAATAAATGTTAACTGAAATATATATTTGTGTGTGTGTGTGTGTGTGTGTGTGTGTGTGTGTGTGTTTAAATTAAAATAAAACATAAAAAAACATTTTATTTCAACATTTCAACGTTCCTATAGTTAAACGATGTAAAATAAAAACTATATAACCAAAAATATTTTACCAAAAAAACAATACAAATGATAAAACAGAACAAAATTGCTAAAACTTTAACTGAATATAAAAGTAAAATCTAATTCTAAATCTTAAAAATACCCAGTATTGTGTCTTTTTTTTTTAATCCTAACGAATGTTTGGAGAAACATCTGAGACTGAAATAAAATTACTAAAACATAGTGTATATATACTAAGTATATATATTAAGTATATAATTAAATAGAAATGCAACGTAAATAGATAACACAAATATTTAAAAAAGTCAAAAACACATAACAAAAATACGTGCTGAAAATAAATTTAATATAACTAAAGTAACTTAAGTTCACTATTTATGTATTTATTTATTTATGTAACATACGTATTTCCTTAAGATTATGAAGGGAATCTTTCTGCACTAATTAGTTAAAGAACACAAAGTATGTACAATACTTTCAATGTGTTTTAATTATATGTAAGGCCTTTATTAACCTGTTGGGACACTGACCAGACAGAATCCTAAAATCCAGACATATGGGGCAGAGAGCCCAGGGAGGAAGACATGTCATCGTCTGCCTTGTTTGTGCTGCCATTTCCAAAGCTCAGTTGCTGACATGTCAACAAAGAATGTCGGCCGTGACCTATACGCATTGGGAGAGGGTCACAGCCCAGGTGGCATTTGGCTTTCTTTCTCTCACTGAAAACGAAATTCATCTCAGGGGTCAGATTGTGTGAGAAATGGAAAAGGTGGTGAAGTAATCATTGAGGTCCTCCCTCTCTCATGCCTTCACACAGGAAAGAAGCATCATTCTTCAGAAAGCGGCGGTAGTATTATAAAATTTTGTTTAGATGGTTTGAAGACCAGCCAGGGTTCACCTGAAAGACTTTTTTTTCTTTTTTTTTTTTTTTGTCAAACTCAATGCTTTGTGGACAAGGACACTTTATTTTAACTAGGGTTGCTAAATGACATGACATTTATTGAATGTGTTTAATGCTTTTAAATCTATTTATTACAGTTACACACTGTAAAAACAATTTGTTGAGTCAGCTTAAAATAATTTGCAACCTGGCTGCCTTAAAATTTTAAATTCAGTCAACTCAAAAAAAGTTTATTCAACTTGAAATGTTAAATTATACTAAGTGACAACTTAGATATTTGAGTTGAATCAACTTAAAATTTTAAGGCAGCTGTTACTTACCCATCTGTTAAGTTTAGCAAACACAAATATCTAAGTTGTTACTTAGTACAACTTAACATTTCAAGTTGAATAAACTTATTTTAGTTGACTGAACTTAAAATTTTAAGGCAGCAGTGTAACAAATAATTTTAAGCTGACTCAACAAATTGTGTTTTTTATTTTTTACAGTGCAGTTGCATTTACTTAATTATGTTACAATATTTTATTTCTGTGTATTTTTTAAAGGACTGAATAAAATAAGGTTCACTGAAGGTCAGTAATGAACAAATAACAGCATTGGACTAACATTAATGAGATTATTTACTGTTTAAACATTTATTACTATTATTCCAGACAAACCCACAGAAGAATCAACACTTTGACGAGAGCTGTTTCACTTATTTTGTTCCTGATTGAATAAGCATTTTTAAATGAATTGGTGAGGTGAATCATTCAGTGACTCACTCATAAAGACAGTTGTTTTTGAACAAATCAGTTGAGTGAATGAGTCAAATGACACCCTTATGAGTCACCCAGATGTACATAGAACACAAAAGAAAGTTATATCTCAACCAAGCTTCTTTAAATCAAAATTGTGAGGTTTTGTAGTACTAAACAAATTTTTTGCTCCAAAATAGTTCCAGACAAACTCACAGAAGAACTAACAGTTGTATGTCTCTGAGAAACATAAACTTGATCAGTTTTTTTTTTTTGAGTGATTGATGAATCGATTCAGTGATTCACTTTTTAAGCCAATCACTTGTTTTGTTCCTGGATGAATCATTCAGTGACTCACTCATAAAGACAGTCCCTTGTTTGGTTTCTGAATGAATCAACGTTTTTGAAAGAATCAGTTGAGCAAATGAGTCAAATGACTCCATTATGAAGATAATGTCGTCACCTACTGGTGTAACAATGTAATTTGCAGAATAATTCACTTAAAAGTCTCCACTATCAAATTCCTGAGAGTCCGTATTAAAACTTTACACTAAGTATCAGCACAATGAATTACTACAAACTGCTGGCAACAATAACTTGAACAAATTGTTCTTATTTCAGCTCAGCTAAATTCAATCTGAAGATGCTTTAAAAATATTCCAAGCTTCAGCTTCCCTGTGTGTGATTATGTGGCAATTTTTATTCCTTTTATTCACTCTTGATCTCCAATATAATCGCTCTTCCGGGCTGTCTGTCACGCCGTTAACAATTATCGTGAAGAGATGATAAAATACATTCATGCAGCGTGAGTGTGCTTTATTTTAAGGGCCCTGGAAACGACTGCTGATGAATTTAAACGTTAATCTTTAAAATAAGCAGTAGGATTCCAGACTGCTGTAAAGGGAGGCTGCCAGAAATGGAGAAAGAGATAATTAATTGTTGGGAGAGTTTCTCCGAACGGAAAGGTCTTCAGAGGCCTATTGCAGAGATTATGCAGCTGTTAACTTCTGAGTTAATTCAATAATTTTCTTGGAGATTTATTTTTGCGCAGGTGCTTCTTTTACACAAAATTTACTCCGATGTCCTTCCGAGGCTCGGGGCAAAACACCCAGACGTTAGTAACTCACATATCTTTAACCACCATAGAAGAAAGTTATATCAGAATCAAGCTTCTTTTAATCAAAATTGTGAGTTTTGCTAGTACAAAACACAAGCTGTAAAAATTGCATGATTTATGACGTAACTTCACCTTTATTTTGATAGACAAAACTGACAACTCACATTATTCTAACATAATCTCTTAATCAATAGATAAGTTATAATTACAGCAACATAAATCTTGCATTGTATTGATGCAGATATGATTTCACCTTTATTTTTTAATGGCTTTCTTCACAACAGCTGCAGCTGTGAAATTTCCAGAACAAAGAAAAGCAACGTGCCATTTTCATCTTTATCCGGCTATCTCAAGATCATAAAGAGCCTAATGGTATTTCTCTTTATCTGACAATGGTCAACAAACTCTTCCTGGGCTGCAGCGCAGCATCCTGTCCTCCGCTGCTAATTAACCTCCGATGAGCCAGAGCTGCACAAGTTAATGAAGTCGAGCTCTGTGTTTTTTGGATTAATTAGAACTCAAATAGGACGGTAAACAACGTGAGTAACAAATGGTGCGACGCATGGACTTTAATGCACAATTAAACGAAGGGACTATCTGGGGAGGATTGAAATGCATACAGAAGTTGCTCTCTGAAGGCGATGCCATACATCATCCTTTCAGTGCTAATGGTTTATAGGCAGCCCAGAGTCGCCCCACGGTGCCTCTCAAAAATACTGGTAAACAAGCAGACGAGACACACTGCATAGCTCAAGATGGCTGCCTGAGCTGGGATGTTTAACATGAAATGTCACAAAATACCATGTGTACACAGATTCATCCCAATGAAATATAAGGATCTCCAAAACAAAACTGGATGATTTGAAAGGGACCTATCAAGGAAAATAGAATTACCTTTACTCTTTTGAAGTAGTTCTTATGTAAATATCAGGTGAGCTGCGTTCATAAATTAAATTAAGCAGCAAAGTTAATTGATCCAGGTTGCACTAGTTAATCTGAAACAACAAATCAGTGATTAAAACCTTCATTTGGGATTCATTTTGTCTGCCATCATGAATTCACCACTATAATGTATGTAAACATCAGCAATGTTTCTCTTGATATCCTTTGTTGAGTGACAACCATTTCCTTAAGTAACTTGTGCAGGTAAAGTAATTAAAAAATGTAAATTTTCTACTGTCATTAAATGCGGAGTGCACACATTTCCTCCAGAGACCAGTCTTTTTCTCGTGTATAGAATAAGGAAGTGGTAGGGAATCTCACAACTTCATCAAGATTGACAGATCTTGAAATCTTGAAAGCATCCCAATGTGGCTACGTGATCTTAAAATGCTGCATTGTTTTCGCAATACCATATCGTATATGAGTGCTTCCAGTCTTATAATGGAATTAAAAGCAGTCATTTTACCTTCCTAATTCAATTTTTTTCACAACACTTGCAGTCCAACCAAATAATGAGTCAAAACTGGCTGTAATTATTTTACAGTCTGTAAAGATCTGTTGTCACATTGCTAAACTCCCTTCCTGTTCTACCAAATTAAGCTGTAAAACCAGGTTATAAGGTCCGTAAGATTAATTAATTGATTGATTGATTGAATTTTGAATTAATTTATTTTTTAATAATATATTAATTTAGCAAGGACACAGCAAACCGGTCAAAAGCTTTTAACTTTGAAAACATTTTATTTTCTATTTCAAATAAATACACTTTTGAACTTTCCATTTATCAGGGAATCCTGGAAAAAAAAAATTAGGATTTCAGTTTCCACAAAAATATGAAGCAGCACAACTGTATTCAACACTGATCACCAGAGATGTTTCTTAAGCAGTAAATCAGTATATTAGAATGAGTTCTGAAGGATCATGTGACACTGAAGGTTGGAGTAATGATGCTAAAAATGTAGCTTTCCATCCCAGGAATAAATTACAATTTAAAATATATTAAAATAGAAAGCTGTTATTTTAAATTGTAATAATATTTCACAATATTACTGTTTTTGACCAAATAAATGCAGCCTTTGTGGCCATGAGAAACTATTTAAAAAACATTAGCAAATCTTACCAACCCCAAACCTTTGAAATGTAGTATATTGTTATATTATTACATTAAACTATAAACTATACCTCAAAAAGATTTTTTTTTTTTTTAATGTAACATGAGCACAACTTTATTTAAACAGGAGTCACAGAAAACAACATACCTAATTTTGAGAAAAATGGTCTTAATGGTTGCTCTTTACTTGTATTATTAGCGGACTTCAGGGTGAAAAAGATCTCCAAAAGAGTAAAACGTGGCCTTTTTAAAGCACATTATTTTTATGCTGAAATGATGTGTGCTGTGTGGCATTAAGTGAACATCTAAAGCTCAGCATGGTTGCTGTTCACAGTGTTCTAGGCGGGTTGCAGGGGTTGTGAATGTAAGCAAGAGCTTTTGTTGCATTCTTTGCTTTCTGTGATCCGTTCTGTTGCGTATTTTATGGTTTGATGTAGCATAAAATTTGGAGGGGTAGATCGCTGGCTGTCTGATTAGGTTAATTCAGTCTCCACGGGCTCCGGCTCTTTTGCAGCACAGAGTTGGATTTGCCGTAATTCCTTCTCACCCCCTCATGACTATATGCTTTGCTGGAGATCGAATAACACATGAAACATTTAGAGAAACAGACAGCACAAACTCTCTCTCTCTCTCTCTCTCTGTCTCACGCTATCTATCTCTCTTCAAACACAAACAGAAGCTGTTAAATTTCTTATATGGAGCTTGTGTTAAGATTTGGTGCCCTAGCAGAAATAGAGTGAAGAAAATAATTCCTCTACTGATGATGAAGGGTTTTGGGAGAGGAAGGTTTGCTTTGGGAAAAGCCTGTTATTGAATGATAACATTTTTTTTTATTTTTTTTTTACTTTAAAACTGATGTTTTTATATGTGAACTTAATAAGCATGTGTTAACGTTGTTTGAATTTGACATTTGCAAGTGACTAAAGGTACTCTGCATTAATGCATTCAATTTATTACTTTTTTAAAATTCTTTTTAATTTTAAATTCAATAATTTAATTTAGTGGTATTTAAAGTGATATTTTACCTAGAAAGTTGGAAAAAGATCAGTCAGCCATTCCTCTTAGGAGCAATAAGTAAATTAGCAGTAGGTTATAATTTCTATAGAGGTTGTGAAAAGCTCAGAAGTGTTTGATTTGAATTAGGGATTTAAAACACTAAGTACATCTGTGAAGCACAAATTTACCTGAGCTCCTCTGAGAAAGACAGTCCTTACTGAATAGAGGTGAAAATATGGTAATTGTTAAGTTTAAACCGGATGTTGAGTCGACTGAGTTATGAAGTACTGAACTGTGGAAATCTGTTTGATGATATGACCTTTGCTTTATATCAGGATGAAGGTCTCTTTAGCTTTATTGAGTCAATAAAAGAGACCTTAAACATGTCCTATATGGGGTTGCCAGATATGTTGGTGGTATTTGCCTGTGTCTCAGCATTAGAATGACTAAGCTACTAAAACTTGTCAACTAAAACTTTCTCTACCCGCTTTTCTTTTTTTTTTTTTTTTTTTTGTATTAAAGATACTGTACCATTACAATATTTTTGCAATATGCATAACCCTATTACCTGACAGATGCCTGACAGAAATTTGGTCTATTTGAATTTTTCAGTGGCCTGTTGCTAGTTATTTCAGAAACTAAAATGTAATGTAAATTGCAGATAAATTAATAGAATTTAAATCATACAGACCAATACCCACTATTGAAAATTTCCCCCAGGCTGCTGTATTTTATGGTGAAATGAAATGCTATTTTTATTTCTGTTATATTTTTATATAAGGTTTAAATAAGTGGTTATAGTGTCACGGTGTTGCTTTTGAAGCCAAAAAATGTAAAATAGTTAAAGTGCTCCTATTTTGCCATTTTAAAGGTTGCTAATATTGTTTTATGAGTTTCCTTAAGCAGGTTTACATGTATGTAAGGTCAAAAAACACTTCAGTTTTCTCCAAAAATAGATTTAATTTTACCTTATTTCTAAATGATTCATAAACGACTCAAAGCAGTTCAAAGAATCAGTCTCTCTAAACCCCTCCTTTCCGTGAGCCCTCATTGCTGTCATTGGTCAGATGGCGCAGTCCTTTATGATTGGTCTACAGCATACACACACACGTGTCGGAAAACGATACGCCCATTGCCATAACTGAATGACGGCCCTGGAGACTTGTCAATACATAGAAAAGATGGGATCGATTTTACCTTACCATTTCAAGCCGGAGTCTGACGATGAAGTGGCTGATCGACAAGTTAGCATGGACTACTGTGAAAAGTGCTCGCAATTTGCTCATGTACGCAAACCAGGCACACCTCTGCATTATAAACTTAAACATTGTATGATGCATTAAGCGGCTGTCACACCGAATGCGGAAAGAGCGGTAAAAGTTCAACTAGTTTGAATTTTGAGCATGGCATGCTCTGTGCGCGCTCCGCTGCTTGTGTGCTTTGGTCGACGCAGAAACAAGCCGCGCAAGCAATTGAAATGAATGCGTTTCATAGCGCAGCACTTTCTGCATTCTGTGTGAAAGCCATTTCGTGCGTCATCCTTTATCATTACTCCAACTAATGAGACAGACAGACAGTTAAGCTGCATCAATCACAATTTTTTTTGACTACAGTGAGCCCACAGATAAACAACAGAACTACAGAAGCGTGAGTTAGCCGGTTAGCAAGACATGTGTAGGGTTGTTACACAACATAACATACACAACTACGTATTTTGAACGATCGTTAGAAAATACAATCTTTGTAGATTCACCTTTCGGAAGTGAATACGAAACAAATTTACTATGTACGATACAGCGTCTTCTCAACATGACGTAAACCACATGGAAATTTTACTGTGTTTGTGGGCAGGCAAGTTATTTGCGACGTAGAACGTGGGCGGACATTATGCAAATATGTTACTTTGTGACGTATAGCCATAACAGAATAAGATTCGAATTCCTGACGACTCGTTTAGACGATTGTGAGCCGATTTTTTTTTTTTTTGATAGACAATAACTTTGTTTAACTTGCACTGTCAGCTTCACATCTTTGCAGATAGTTTATGTTCACATAAGGCTACATAACACACTGCATGAAAGGTCATATTTGAAAAGGCATAATAGGAGCACTTTAAATTAACTTCTATTCTAAGCGTATTTACTGTAATGTATTGTAGTGAGCAAATATAATCCCAAAATGTGTGGAGCAGCATTTAGGGTACTGAGCCACTCTGAAATGCTGCAAATACTGGTGGATAATGAGCTGCTCGCATGTAAATAAACACAGTGCTGCGTTTCAGTCTAAAACGCAGCGCATATGTTTATTTTATTAAACTGCGGTCTCTGCGATTTGATCATAACAAATATTTGTGATTTCTGTTTTATTTCAATTAATAAATTGTTTTGTGCAATCTTTAGAAGTTTTGGAGAGAGGATGTGTGGTTGAAGGGATGGAGAGTATTCTAATTCAGTGGCTTGAAATCACCAACTTCTTGTATTATCGCTT